>JAWQRJ010000592.1:0-19729 GCA_033557515.1 Diorygopyx duplodentatus | reverse complement strand
TCATTGCAGACGGCATCATCAGAACGTTCTGATGATGCCGTCTGCAATGAGCGGCGAAACGTCAACGGAGAGTTGCTTCACAGACGCGGCGATCACCGGAAAGCCAAAGGATATGAACATCGGCCGCGAAAGCCTACAACAACGTTTAATAAATTAATTATTTAGAAAATGTAAATTATCTAATGGAATTTATTCATATATTCATAGATTTAGAATATGATATGTAATAGATCAGTGGTTCTCAACCACCGTTCCTCGGAACACTGGTGTTTCTTCCAGGTGTTCCACAAAATAATTTTACCCACGCAACAGCTTTTCTATGAATTCATATCAGTCGAAACGCTGCAAAAGTTTCAACCTCTTGTAGAGGTCTAAAAGTGATGTTGCAGGTACAGTTTTTAAAGTTTTTACTTTTGATCTTCCAATTCTAAAGCTAAGTGTTGGTACAATTCCACATATATTACCTGATTAACCATTATAATCTTCTATCAAAGATTACTTCGTTTATTTTTAATAATTTTTAGCAGTACTGTAATTGATGGAAATAGGCAAACAACGCATGAAAGTGAAGGAAAATGTAAAAAAGATGGACGAGTCTACAATATTTAGACGAATACTTGAGTATTTAATGCTTGAGACCAATAGGGAAATGGTTCCTGCTAAGTTAAAGCACAATAATGTAGCATCAAAAAATAAAGAATATTTCAAAAGATTATTGGAAATGCAAGACAAACAAACTCCACACTTTCAGAAAAACTAGGGATAAATTGTTAGCAATACAATCGATGTTTCCATTACTTCAAAATGAAGATGCCAACACAATTATTCCCATCATAACAGAACATCTGTATTACAAGAAAAAATTGTTAGTTTTCCATCTCTTAATGCAGAAAAGTATGAGTGGTTATCTATTTTGTGAAGGTGATACGTCCAGTAATGAATTCTCTCTGCAAGAAGAGGAAGATTTTATTTCTTTGTCTTCTGATCGCATGTTAAAAATAAAGTTAAAACAGGTAGGTGTTGAAATATTTTGGATTTTTCAAGATGAGGAATATCCAACTCAAAAGCAAATCCCAAATCCAGCAAAAAGGCATCTAACATTTTGCTACTTTTTTCGATTTCACATCTATGTGAGCTTCGCTTCAACATTGACCAACATAAAAATGTAAAAGGGAAAGATTAACTAATTTGAAAGATGAAATGAAGTCTCATTATCCCATATAAGGCCAAATATTGCAGTTATATGTAGAACTCATCAAGCTCAAATATCCCACTGAAATAAATACTTTTTAAATAGGTATATTGCATGTCATTAATTTTTGACAGAAAAATCCTTATTTTTATCATTAGAAATAGAAGTTAGAAGTTTTGCTATTTCTTATTTGTGCTTTTATAATAGACTAGTTTGATATCAAATATTAGCTTATTTGTTAGAGACAAAAATATATAAGTAGCTTTCTTCTATTTTTTCAAAAAACCCTTAGCCTTTCTTAGTTAAGACAGTGCTTGAAAAAACGAATTACTTTAATAATATAAACATGTTAACAAAGTTGGTATTCTGCAATTTTCCCATCACTACCAAAGTAGTGTTCCGCCGCTACAAAAATGTTGTGAATCACTGTAAGAGCACCTATAAGAGTCTGGAGTAGTAAACAACCAAAGAACTGACATCATCTGTTTTTCAATGTTGATTGTATTTCTTCCAAAATTATCCTTGTTTTAACATAGATCCGATACTTCGTAACAGGCCTTCATAAGTTTCTCTTATAAGCTTCCCCATGAGCATATTCAAAAATGAATTTGAAACTCCAAACTGTTATAATATTTTTAATTGCAAAGTTAATGTATTCTCGAATTCGGACTGGCTTTCGCTTTCTATAATTCCCTCTTTTAATGCTTCTGTTTAGAATCTCAATTATCCCATCTTCACTGTTTGCATCGCTATCTGAACTTTCCAAGATACATTGGGAAGCAATTACAGTAGCAGCACCTATAATATTTTTTCTGGTTATCTTTGAGGCACCCTCCTAAAAGTTGCCAATTGGTTAGAAAATCAGATTGGCAAAGTTTCAGCTCAATTGGATAACGTTAACCCGTGCCTCATTGAGCTTGAAAATATATTATTTTTTGGCAAAAAATCGAAGTTTTTCCTTCATAGTGTTTGTCCTAGAAACCTGATTTTTGTCTCGTTTCATAGAAAATGTTGTTGCCTTGAACATTTACTCTCATTAATTTTTTGCTAAAACTTAGATTTAATGGTATTTAGTATTTTTCAGGTCAGCTCATGATCTATATCTTCAAAATCGGCCTACTAAGCAGAAAATGGCAACAGAAACAATTTAATTACTTTTGACAATTTTTTTGACTTTTGTATTATTTACATTAAAAGATATAAAAATTAACAATTTTTTGTAACTTTATAAATATTTTCACTAATTATTGTTAATTAATAGGTATCTAGTTCTATCACTCAAAAAGAAGAGTCTCACCACACAGTTATTTCGTAAACAAACGACTGAGCTTATCAAAAACAGATTGAAAAATAATATTAAAAAATATTAAATAAAATTAATAAATAAAATTAATCTAAGAATTCAATCCCTAACGAAAGAAATTAACGAAAGACGAAGAACAACGGCAGTTTCTGTTCCAAGTTGATATGAGTGTAATTTTTTTTCTGTCTTTTCAAAAGCCACCTTATCTAGGGCATTATCACCTTAATTTGATAATTGTAAATAATAAAAATTTCTTTTTTTATAAGGTTTCCTTTTTTATAAGGCAACTGTAATAATAAAATGCAATTGAATATTATTTGTTTTAATTTTTATTCTTTCTTTGCTCTTTTTTTCTCCTAATTCCTTCATTTTCAATTTGGATTTTGCTAATTTATTTTCGAAAAAACTTTTAACCAAACCATTTTTTATGTACAAAATCAAAAATAAAAAAGCGAAATCTGGAAAACAGATGCAATGAATGTTGCAATGTTTTTATGCATTTTCATAAAAAGTCAATTTTGACTTGAAAAATGCTAAATATCATTAAATCAGTTTTAGCAAAAAATTGATGAGAGTAAAACTTCAAGGCAAAAACATTTTTTATGAAATGAGACCAGAATCAGGTTTCTAGGACGGATTGTTTTCATTTTATGAAGGGAAAACTGCAATTTCATGCAAGAAATCACGATTATAGAAAACTTCAACCTCAGTGAGGCACAGGTTAACGTTATCCAATTGAGCTGAATTCTGAGCGCACTCCTGGTGAAGCACTCCGTTCCTTTTGACCTTATTGCAGCTGCTATTTCTGTCAGTTATTCGAATATCCAATTCAGTTTACTTATTTATTCTTTTTGTCGTGTTTGTAGGCCATAATTTTTATCGTTTGTGACGATAAATTGGCCCTTTTGCCTTGAATTTGTCTATGTGTGCAATAAATGTATTATAAATAATTATTATAAAATAGAGGTTTTAAACATTTCGTTATTACTTTGCCGAAAGAAGTTTTATACTCGGTAGATGTCTCTCAAAGATATGTAATCAAGAAAATTACTTACGTGTACCTCGTTAAGGTTTAGACATCAGTTAAATGAGGTGAAAAGAATAGAAGAAAGAAACGAAAAATAAAACAAAGGAACGTAATAAGAAAATATTTAATACAGACAAATAAGGCAAAAAAATATTTATTTTATAACGTAAATCTCGAAAATATAGTAAATTATACGTAATAGAGAAACGAAAAAAACCTAAAATAAAAGTAGATTAATAGTACGCTAAACCTGAGAAGCTACGAAAAATTAGAATTAGAAGAAAATAATACAAGAAAGGAAAACGATAATTGTATTAACCATAATAATACATAGGGTGTTACGAGAAGCTGAGAAACTTAGGTCTACATACATAGATATGAAAGACAACAATTAAAAAATATATGATTCATCTTTTTAACATTTTTTTTCTCCACATTAAATACTTGTTGTAGATATTGACTCTGCGATTTTGGCAAATATAGATACGCACTATGGCGATATGTCGTGAACAATAATAATATTAATCAATATGTTTCATTTTTTATGGTTGTGTGCGCCTTTCGTGATATTACTAAAGTCTTTCCGAAACAAACGCGTTTTCTTTTATTGTTTAGACATCCCATTAAGTAAAACGATCACCCGCTTGTTGCGATACTCATAAACGATCCCATCTTTTTTTATATGATTGTCAAAGTGTATAGTATATAGATATATAGAGAAGTATAGTATAATAATAATAATAATATCAAATTTGTGTCGAGGAAGCTTCAGGTTAGCGTAACGCTTCGTTTCCGCCCGGAAACTTCCCCCAGTAACACAACAATTGTTCAAGCTACCAAGTCGGGACGCGGACGAAGACTTGTGAAAGTGTCCCGCGCCCCTTACAGAAAATTTTCAACAAGAATACATTAATAACACACGTTCGCTCTCAGATCTATATTCC
This sequence comes from Diorygopyx duplodentatus, assembly GCA_033557515.1. NCBI lineage: Eukaryota > Metazoa > Arthropoda > Insecta > Coleoptera > Scarabaeidae > Diorygopyx > Diorygopyx duplodentatus. The sequence continues at coordinate 15,263 of JAWQRJ010000592.1, read as the reverse complement.
TCCCAATCTAACGGGACGATCTTCAAAAATTTTATTTACTTTGTAATTTTTCATCTTTTTAAATATTATTATTAATAATTTAAATAATCATTATGTCTAGGGTACGTCTAACACCCTGTAAGATAATACCCTAAGATTGTAGTACTCTTCTACACTGGCTAAATTCATGTATAACACTAATACTCTAAACTTACCTTACTTTAATTTTACTCCTACCGTCGCAGAGACAGGGAACAATCGCAATCTAATTGAATAAAAAACAAAAATAGAACAGTCCCGTATAAAGTTACATCTAAGAACAAAAAAAAAAGAAAAAATTATCAGCTAGGTTTATAATAGTAAGAATAATAATAATAATAGTTAGTTAATGATAATAAAAATAAACAGTAGCTTTTTGTTTTTGTATAGCTTTACGAACATTAAAGATTTCGAAATACTGTAACGCAATTTCATCGTTTCATTAAAAAAAAAAGAAACCACGATAACATTAAAATGACAAACAACGATGAAACTGTGTGGACTTAAACCTAAAATTAATCGGGCTCGGGACGTCATTGGAACATAAAATACTCGTCAACACCATCTCTTCTGTGTGTTTATATAATATAATTTATAATAATTATTTATATTTATGCTGATTGTGTCTTGTAAACTTTTTAAAATATCTCTGTAGGTCAGTTTTTTTTTGTTCTTCGTGTTGAATCTCATTCGTTTTTCAAGTTATTTTTTTACTGTTTTGTGAAAAAAAATCCTTTTTGTTAACAATTAATAAATAAGCGTCAACTAGCCGCTCACCGTCGCAGCTGCTGGAATGAATACTGAGTTTAATAATATTTGTATATTACAGGTCACACGTCGAATGGTCGCGTCGCCCTCCGACACCCCATTATTATATGCTCGACTTGGAGAAGGAGACCCTCAGGTGGTTGGATTCCGATAGCTGGTAGTTGTGCATTTTTATCAGTGCTATCACGGCCTCGTCCATGCTCGGCAGTTGAATGAGAGCCATCTTTCTGTCTTTCCTGAAAACGAAGATAATATTACCATTACAATTCATTCGGATTGGAGCACATGCAAAAGTGCTCCAACCACAGTTCTTAATCACATGCTAATAATTCGTTTCTGTTGATTAAGCCATTGAATGAATAGTTATGGTAAATAATATCTTAACATGCAGGGTTTTACTGTGTATTAGCGACCACACAGTATAACGCTTGAACTTTGAGAAAGAGAACTGCAATGTGATCCAAATTGAACTTTAGCATTTGAACAGTGTGCCATTTTTCGTGTTATCAAAGTTTCGCTTTGAATTTGTGATAGATGTCTTCTAGATGAATGGCAAATTTATCATGAATGGGTATTCACTAGAGCAACGCGTTCAAATTGTAAGAATCTACTACGCAAATTCGTGTTCCGTCTTAGTCACGAGAAGAAAGCTGCGACAAATTTTTGGGCGTCCTCACGTACCGAGTGATCGTGGAATTCGGGATTTGATACAAAAATTCGGAGTATGGTTATTAATAAACCAAGGATTTGGTATGAACGCAAAGGCCGATCAATGGAGAATATTGCTGCAGTGAGGAATAATGTCCGTGAAGATTCCAGCACCTCAATACGTCGCCGTTCTCAACAGTTAAACATGACATGCGGTAATATGCAACGAATGTTAACGAAAGATCCCCATTTGAAGGCCTTTAAAGTTCAAATATCTCAAGAGCTGAAACCAACGGATCTTGCCCAGCGTCACACATTTGCGAATTGGGTGTTACGAAACAAACAAAATGATGTTGAGTTTTGCAATAACATTTTCTTCAGTGATGAAGCACATTTTCAACTTGGTGGATATGTTAATAAGCAAAATTGCCGTATCTGGGGCAGTGAAAATCTACGGGTTATTCATGAGAAGCCTATGCACCCGCAAAGATGTACCGTTTGGTGCGCATTATGGTCTGGAGGAGTCATTGGGCCATATTTTTTTGAGAGCGACGACGGTAATGCCGTTACAGTCCATGTTGAACGTTACCGTGATATGCTGAACAACTTCTTCTTCAACCAAATTGGAAATTTGAACTTGGAGAACATGTAGTTTCAGCAGGATGGAGCCACATGCCACACATCCCGTGAAACTACTGGTTTATTGCGTACCACATTTCCTGATCACGTTATTTCCCGAATGGGCGACATCAATTGGCCACCTCCGTCATGCGATCTTACACCTTTGGACTTTTTTCTCTGGGGCTGTTTGAAGGACAGGGTTTACGCAAACAACCCCACTACGATTCATGAGCTGAGGGCGAATATTTGTCAAACTATTGTTGAAATACGACACAAAATGTGCATAAAAATTGTGGAGAACTTCACCAAAAGGGTGCTATCGTGTCAGAGGAATAGAGGAGAGCATTTGACCGATATTGTGTTTCATACATAATTGCCAAGTTTCTGCATTTTATTGTTAGTAATAAAGTTTAAATAATCTCAATATTTACTTAATTTTTTATTGAGAAAACAAATCCTAAAGGTTAATTTGGATCAGGGCATGTGGCTCCGTCCTGCTGAAACCACATGTTCTCCAAGTTCAAATTTCCAATTTGGTTGAAGAAGAAGTTGTTCAGCATATCACGGTAACGTTCACCATTAACAACTGTAAACGGTGCATTTTTGCGGGTGCATAGGTTTCTCATGAATAACCCGTGAATTTTCACTGCCCCAGATACGGGAATTTTGCTTATTAACATATCCACCAAGTTGAAAATGTGCTTTATCACTGAAGAAAATTTTATTGCAAATTCATACCGAATCCTTGGTTTATTAATAACCATACCCGCTACTTCGAATTTTTGTATCAAATCCCGCATTCCACGATCACTCGGTACGTGAGTACGTCCAAAAATTTTTTCGCAGCTTTCTTCTCGTGACTAAGGCGGAACACGAATTTGCGTAGTAGATTTTTACAATTTGAACGCGTTATTCTAGAGAAAATCCATTCATGATAAATTTGCCAATCGTCTAGAAGACAGCTATCACAAATTCAAAGCGAAACTTTGACAACACGAAAAATAGCACATAATACTGCTATCAGGTATGATATGTTTAGCAGTTATGTTAGTTTTTGAGATATTTCCAATTTTTTTTACTGTTTATCCCCTAAACCTTTAGCATTAAATATTTGGATTATTAGCGAAGCAGAGTATTTGAAAGTTTCGATGGACTTAGATCTCTTGAACACCTAAAAGATCTAAGCTTCTCTTGAACAAAATTAGGAACGCTATTGAAGGACTTCAGCGCCATCAGATCAAATTAGAAAAAGAATGTTAAACTGCCTTGAGCAGAACGGATGGCACATAGAACACATTTGAATGTAGTAATTTCTTGTATTTTGTAGTTAAAACTTAATCTTCATAATAATTAAAATAAAGCCAGTGTAGGTTACCAAAAATCAAAATGTCCCAACTGTGAATAAATGCTTGCTAAATAATAACGGCCCGCTAAAAAAAAATTAGAAAGTTTCAATAAATTTAACACAAACTTATTAACACTAAACATACCATGACCGGTCAAAGGACCGGTTGTAAACTTTTGATTAGAAAATTCGCATAAAATGTTATCACTTTTTCACATTTGATTTCATGACTTTTTCTATTAAATATATATAATTAATTTTACATCATTTATTTACATTTTTATTTGTTAAATCTGATAAACACGTGTAGCCTAGCCGTTATTTACCATGACAGGTAATTGGATCGAAAATCTAATGCACATTCACATTCTACCTATTATATGAGTTTGTGGTACACTTCTGCAAAGGCTGTTGCATAGTAAGCTCAATCAAAAATAGTTGTGAATTGAAATTTCAATAAAGTGCCTAAAATTTCAAGTTGCAAGTATCGTTTTAGTGGAAAGAAAGGGTAAAAAAATTAAATATTGTTGGTAGTCAGTTTATATTTTTAGGGTGCTACTCCATTACCATTACATTAGTGTTACCGTTTACCCCAAAAAATGTCAAAACAATCGAGACAGTCCAAGTACTTAGAAGAAATAAATAACATAGGTGAAGAGTTTTCGGGAACTGATGAAGATGAACTCTCTGAAAGTGAATACGATTTGGAAATGACAACGATCTATTAGACAATGAGTCTGAGTCTACAGATACGGACGATGAGGAAGAAAATATTGTGAATAATCGTGGAGGACGAAACAGAATTAGATTGATCTCAAGATCTGAAGAAGAGTATGAAAAAAATGATCAGTATATTTCAATTGATCATTACTGTATAGGAAAAAATGCAAATAGGTGCTTCACCTGGAAGAACAGCACTTCATAACATTTTCAGAGAAGAACCAGGTCTAACGGGATATACAAAATGTAATATTGTGAAAGGTAAGATGAATACTGCATTTTTGTTGATTATTGACCACCACATTATGAAACATATACGAATATGCACAATAGAAGAAGCAAATCGAGTTTTGCAAATATCTAAAGCGAAATTAGATGCATTTGTTGCAATTTTATACGCACGAGGTGCATATGAAGCAAACAATTTGAAAGTTTCTTTTTTGTGGAACAGAACATTACATGGCCCTACATTTTTCTCAGAATCCATGAATAGAAATTGTTTTATAGATATTCTCAGATTTATCCGTTTTGATAAAAAAATGATGAGGAAGCAAATATTGTGAATAATCATGGAGAACGAAACAGAATTAGATTGATCTAAAAAAAAAATGATCAGCATATTTCAATTGATAGAACTGTACAGAAAAAAATGCAAATAGGTGCTACACCTGGAAGAACAGCACTTCATAACATTTTCAGGGAAGAACCAGGTCTAACGGGATATACAAAATGTAATATTGTGAAAGGTAAGATGAATACTGCATTTTCGTTGATTATTGACCACCACATTATGAAACATATACGAATATGCACAATAGAAGAAGCAAATCGAGTTTTGGAAATATCTAGAGCGAAATTAGATGCATTTGTTGCAATTTTATACGCACGAGGTGCATATGAAGCAAACAATTTGAAAGTTTCTTTTTTGTGGAATAGAACATTACATGGCCCTACATTTTTCTCAGAATCCATGAATAGAAATTGTTTTATAGATATTCTCAGATTTATCCGTTTTGATAAAAAAAAGGGTGCGGAGCCAATGCTTGAAAACAGATAAATTCGTCTTGATATCTGAGGTATGGAATAAATTTATTGAGAACAGGCAAAACTGTTATAAACCAGGGGCAAAAGTTACTGTGGAGGAACAACTATTTCCAACGAAAGGAAGATGCAGATTTACGTAATATATGCCCAATTAGCCGAATATATTTGTCATCAAATCCTGGTTAGCATCAGACGTCGACAGCAACAGTACTTCATAAATGCACTTCCATATTTGGGGAAAATGAAGATAGGCAGCCGTCAGTACCATTAGCCGAATATATTGTACTGAAACTCATGGAACAATTTACGGGTTGTGGGAGAAGTGTAACTACAGACAACTTTTTTACAAGCATATCTCTAGCAACAAAAGTTCTAGCAAAAAGGACTACATTAGTTGGAACTGTCCGTTCCATTGCCCATAATTGCGATGAAGAAGAAAGATGATATGAAATGGTTTCCAACAAAAGTTTTAAGTCAGATAATTGTACTCTTAAATTTATAAATGTAAGCTAAAGAAAAAAAGTACTTTTACTTAGTTCCAAGCATAGATCTGTAAAAGTCGAAAAAAATGATAAAAGTTTACCTGAGACCATTTCATATTATAACCAAACTAAATTCAGTGTGGACATGACTGATCAAATGGCGAGGAAATAAAGCACAAAATTGAAGTATCGCAGATGGCCTATCCGAGTATTTTTCAATATCCTTGATTTAGCACGGATAAATGCCTGGATATTGTATAAGGAAATGACAGGAGAAAATATATTGAAAGAAGATTTTTTACTCTAGTTAGCAGTAGAACTTGCCGCGGAATATCGAGAAACCAGAGAAGAACAAATAAGAATAACAAGTACGAAAAGAACAGACTAATTCTACGACAGATTCTAATAAAGGTAAAACATGTCAAATAAAGTATTGTAAAGACAATAAAACCATAAAAATCTGTTCTAAATGTAAGAAATATGTTTGCGGAAAGTGTACATTGGAACCTCCCTGCATCTGTAAAAAATGCGGTCCGCAATGAATTAGCTATTATTTTTTTGTTTTTTATAGTAATGGAAAAAATAAATTTTTGTTTAACTATTACCTTAAAGTTACTTTGTTTAATATTTTCTTATTAAAATCAATATTTCTCCATTCAATCAGGAAAAATAAGTCCGTGTTTAAAAACCGGTCATTTGACCGGTTGCGGTACAAATGGATATACAGGATGTCCGGTAGGTAGATGTAGATATTTTAAGGAACGTTAAGGGGGTTCGTTATAGAATATTCTGGACCACATATGCTTATGTGCAAAGTGTCATGGTTTCAGAGATATTGGCAACATTGTTTTTTTTTTAATATAACACCCTGTATATTATTACATTTTTGGGTTCCTTATGGAATTTATGATCTATTTTATTAAACATACATATGTCCTAAGTCGCAGCGTTTAGAAGTTATTTCTAAAATAGATCGAGGGAATTAGGTGAGAGAATAATCTAATTGTAAGTATTTGTGTAATAAAACAATAAAAATAAGTGCGCTAAAAGACACAAACCGTGTTTTATTTGACCTCCAACCGCACAGACTCTTAATTAAAGGGCTTAAACACAATTTATTTAAACCCACCAAAACATTCAAATACTCTGCTTCAATAATAATCCAAATATTTAATGGGCAAAGGTTTAGGAGATAAACAGTAAACAAAATTAAATTTTAAAAATAACTCAAAAATGGAAATATTTAGGTAGTGGAGCACCTTATTAACATGAACTTATTTTATAACTTAGAAATCAAAAAAATTAATTTAAAATAATAGTATTCCATTTAAAACACCAAAGTTGATATCAATTTCCAGTTCCACAGAAAAGATATTTGTTTGAAAATATTTTGCTCTAAAAGATAACTTCTAACGAACAACTTCAGTTGCACGGAAAACCCTTTATATATGTATATGGGTGTCTATCGTAGACCGTTCTTTAGAAATATATCAGGAACACATAAAGCTAGAAGTCTGAAAATTTGGATTTGAATATGGTAGGAGGAGAACTAAAAGATAAAAATATTTTCAATAAGCTGGCGGTTCTGATTATACCGGAAGTTGACAACAGCTTTGTTAATACAGCTTTAATTTTTTTCCATAACACGTTTAATTTACAACAATTTTCGAAATACGTTTGCCAGGCCAAAACTTAATCATTTCCGAGATATTGAATTTTTCCCAAAAATTATGCAACAGTAGCAACATTTTGAAAAATAGAATTTTCATAACTAGAATTATGCGATAATGTTCGTACTTCATTAACCATTAGTTGAGACATTGAACTTTTCACAAATATACCCGACAGGGCATTCTTACGTTCGTTCTTTACCAAATTGAATTTTGAAATAAGGAAACTTTAAATGACAAAAAGTGATTTTTTTTAAATGGCAACTGCCAAACTAATAATTACTCCAATATAGATATTATGAATTTATTTATTATTCATGGTCAATGCCAACAAATAATAAGTAGAACATGCAAGTAGGACATTTAACGAAAAATGTCCGAATTTGCCGCCGCTTAATAGAACAAAATTCAGAATGTTACAATCTAATTTTATAAGTCATGGGAAAAAAACTGGAGCAATACGAAAAGCTAAACCAGTTACGAACGATGACACCACTGTCACTATGGTTTTAACTTATTTTCATGATCAACCCAAACGCTTCACTACGTGCCACCGTAGCTGATTTGGACAAATACAAAATCTCGTTGCTCAATGCAGATGATTTTAAGGAAAAACCGATTTCACCCTTTTAAATTTTCACCAACTGCAGCGATGCATCCACAAATAACCACAGGGCAAAGACGAGAATTCTGTGAGATGGTTCTAGTCCGCCTACAAGAGGTACCAAGATTTTGGGAAGAAAATTTTTGGACGGACGACGCGAAGTGGACCCAATCTTCGAAACCATCTGTCTGCGAAGTCATTTATCAATTCATGAGTAACGTGAGCAGTGCAGTGTGCCGGGGCCCCATCTAATTGGTGCCAACATGATTATCATTTAATGTTAATGTCTCTAAAAAATCTACCACCACGGGTCTAAATGTTGTCATAAATTAAATACTAAAATTGGTTGTTGTACAACAAACAAAATCCATTGAAACTAAATTTGTGAAGATTTCGACGATTAAAAATCCCCTCTCTAGAAAATTTCCCTGCAGGATCACCAGACCTCACTCCGATGGAGTTTTATCTATGGGATCACATCAAAAGCAATGTGTATTGTACCCCAGTGAACTTATGAGAAGAATTGAAAAAGGGTTTTCGAGGAGCTTTTGATCCATTAGATTCGATTCAAATTTAAAATGCAACTGTCAATGGAGTCCAATCAAGAATTCTGATTTGTTTGATTTTTGCAAAATTCTGCCCCCAAATGTTGCTGCGCTGGTGCAATCAATGGAGCAATAAGTTATCGCATCCATGAAAAGAACCCACAGACACAACGAAGCTGCTAATGTCAAAAATCGAGGAAGGCTGTGATTTAAAAGAATTTTATAAGTTACAAAATTTTGGACAGCATCATCTATGACATTGCGGCTGCATGGAATGCAATCAAATCTTCAACTCTTGTGAAGTCGTGGAGAAAACTCTTGCCGAATGTCGAAACAAATGACAACCAAAACCCTTACCAAGAAAACAATGAAGACATGCCTGCCACTACACTGGTTGACTGGTACGCTGGTGAAGTCAGTTCCGGGGGTGAGAATGTTCATGAAGAGAACATTACAGAGTGGTTGAACTGTGACGCTAATGAGTCGGGATTCGAGTACTTGACAGATGAAGAAATCGCAAACAAAGCAAGGGGGAATAAACGAGGAGCAAAGTGAAAGTGAACAGCAATGGAACACATCGACGGAATGCTACAGTGTTTAGAGGAGCAAAGTGGCATCTAAGAAAAGTGCAATCAAGAATTAACAAAAAGGGTTTCCTCAGCAAGAAACAAAAGCAAATTTCTGTTTTTTTTTCAAAAACTGTAAGTTTAAAGAAATGTACTGTTTTCGTTTTATTCTTTGTACAGTACGGTTGTGTATAACTTAGCTTGCAGCATTGTACCTTTGCTGCATTATAAGTAGTACACACCTCTTTGTTTATTGTTTTATAAAGTAGGCTTACAAATATTTTTACTGTATTGAACATATTTTGTGTATTTTACTGTTACATACATTATGTGTTATGTTCAATAAAATGAAATTTTTAAGCTAGAACAATTTTTATGTTATTTGCCCCTCATTTTTAGCGTTTTGGCGGGTTATCCGTGATTTTCACTATCCACGACACCCTTGTCACCCAATTCCGCGGATAATCGGGAGTTTAACTGTAATTTAATAATTATTTTTTTAGCTGATAAGTTGTAATTTTATAACGAAATGAATGAGAAAAATGATAGCCCCGAGCGGAATTTGAACCCGCAACCGCTTCATCTGTTCTTCACCGAAGCGCTCTTACCAACTGAGCTATGGAGGCTTCCCACCCAGACTTATTGGAAACCATGTTTCTACATTCCTACATATTTGAAGTACGAGATGTGTCCATTCTTTGGTACAGACGAAACGGTCGCGGATTTAAATCCCGCATGGGATCCTGCAACTATCCTATAACCGTTTTTCACATTTGTTTTCTTTGTTTATTTTATTAGAAATCACCACTTTCTATTTTTTGTCAAACTATGTATAATAAATAAATAACATAGGCGAAGGCCTATGTTATTTATTTAGTCTACGAATAGAGTAATGTTCTAAAAACAAAATATAAACTAACTACTGATACTTTTTAATTTTTCAGTTTTTTGTTCCACTAAAAAAATGTTCCAGCAAAAAAATTTAATGAATTCTTTGAAATGTCCAAATATTGAAATATCAATTATTTTAAATTTGACACCCTATATTTTTTTATGTTATCCTATGTAAAACTTGCTGTTCTTTCAATTTCCAATACCATTCCCTATACCTAATGTACCAACTCAAATATTTTTTTAAGATGGCCATGAAATGTGAAACAACCGTATCCTGCTAGGTTATTGTTTATTATTTGATCGGCTCTTTATCATTACTTTGTTATTTACTATGAACTTTTTACGCGAAGAGTTAGTGGATATGATTTTAATTTAGGGAGAATGTAATAGAAATTGTCTTTTGACAAGTCCACTTTACAAGGAAACGTACCCAGAAAGGCGTCATCAGAGAGAAAAATAATTTAAAATAGTTATTGAGCGGTTTGTAAGAACAGGAAAAGTGCAAACAACAAATTTTGTGTAGGATGACAAAAAATATAGGGTGTCCAATTTAAAATAATCGAGATTTTCACATTTGAACATTTCAAAAAACGGACAGTTATAGAAACCAGCCACCCTGTATAAATGAGTTTTTTTTGGATTTTTATGCAGAGTACGATACTGAAAATAAACAAAGAGCACACATGGAATTTTTGAGTTATTTACAATATTAATCATACATAATAAGACATCAAAAAACCGTTCCAAATTTTTGGCTGTAATTTTTAATTTTAGGAAGGTCTTTTTTTTAATGAAACATTCATAATTTTCTTCTTTCACAAATTTTTAATTAGTTAATTTCATTATCAAATTCACTATCACCTAAGGCTAAGAATGTAAATTTAGTAAATAACTCATCAATAGATTTTGCATGAATTTTTTTATAAGGATTGCTGAGTATTAATTAAAATTGTACTTTTGAATGCCATCTTTGAGTATAATGGCATTTTTGTTATTGCTGTCTGTTATTGCTGTCATTTTTCACTTCAAAATGACTTTATAATCAACAGTTGAAATTTGGTAGACCTATTCATTGTCTGAAAAAATACAAAAGTGTAATTTTTCAGATACTAATATTTTGAAAGCAACTGACCATTTAAGTTATCAAAGTACCTGGTAGACCGACCTCACTCGGGGGTAAAAACAAAACATTTTTGTTTTTTACCCCTTAACTCCATCACCCGATTTGGCAGCGCTATTGCGTGGTCAAAGGTCAAACTAACAGACCCAGCTCGTCTGCCAGCTTCCGTTTCCATTCTACCAGCTTTGACCGTTACTGGAAATGTACTTAGATTGTCGGTAGAATTCAAAAATTCAATGATAAACAGATGTTTTATATAAAAAAAACGAACTTTACCAAAAATTAAGTTGTCACTGCATCTTTTCTGAATACTTTAGTGGTCGAATTAGGAATTAATACCAAAGGAACAACTCTCACTTCCTTTGAACTGATTACTAATGTAAAATTTTCCTAAATCATTTTCTGTCCCCGACACAATTCATATGATATATGTATGATGTGATATCTGTTTTTTTTTCATTCAAATATGTCACGTTTTCATTCAAATATGCCAAAAATTAAAACATTTGGGCAATAAAATTGATCCTAATAAGAGTTGTATCCTGATAAGTCTAGACTCTAGACTATTAGACAGTCTCATAAAAATCGTACTTACGGGAAAAACTTGAATGCTTTTACAACAAAGCCATTCTTAGTGAAAGCTTCTTTAATGTCCTCCTCATTGACAGTCGCCGGGATGTTGCTCAAGTGCAGTGTCGACGATGGAGGATAGATGTTTTGATAATTTTTCGAGCCCGGTTTCTTGAATCTGTGCAAAGGACTCTGACTGTAGTCCTTTGTGAGTCCTGCATCCGGTTGTCCTTCCTTGGGCATTTGCACCGACTGATGCTTGCTCAGCATCACTCTTATGTTCTTCCCAAACACTCTCAGTTTATCCATGTGCGTAATAGCTAAAGGAAATATTCCAGTGAATGTTTAAAATAAGGAAAATGCCATAAATACAAACCTAAATGAGCTTGGTGTGGTTCCGCTAGCTGCACCAAAGCTGAATCTTTTTTGTTGTACAAAATTTTCACCCTTTGCACATCACCGTAGACGCCTACATATATGAGAAAAAAGAAGATTAGTTTGAAGAAAGCTGGGTGGGATAAAAAAAGGACAAAGTTTATGGAATTTTAAGAATTCTTACTAAGAATTCTTAATTAACTTAACTTAACTTTGTTCTTTTTTGTCACATTAATATTTATAAAGAACAACATCGATATTTAAAAAGGAAAAATGTTTATCTGTATAATAATAAAGAATTGAAAATAATGCTGACAAGACATTCGAAAAAGATGTAACAAAATGAGAATTTTAGAAAACATGATAAGAGCATGCAATTAAAAATGATATTCATGAAAATGAAAGCCTAGAACACACTTTCCTTCAGTATGAAATGTAAATTAACACACATATGTATATAAATATAAAACAAACAAACATGACAAAAGGTTTCTAAGCAGAAAGCTTGTATACATAGATAAAATCTTTTACTAAATTAAAACGTATACATGACAATAAACCGTAGTTTAAAATCTAGGTCAGGACTAGACAATACGATCCGCAAACTACGACAAAAACAGGAAAAGCAAAAAAAACATATCTAGATTTTAAACCACCAACTTTAGAGAGAAAAAACTCTGCTATTTTCTATATACAAAGAGATAAAAGAGAATAAAACCATTATTAAACTTTCTATTAGTAATTTGTTAATATATGTTTTTCGTGTTAAAAAAAGAACAGAGTTTTTCCGGTAACAACTAAGACGATATAATACTTAGTTATTTTTTAAAAAGTAGCTGTGCAGACGTACCAAATAGGGTAAAGAGAGCGTCAGGCGTGACCATCTACGGAAAGAGAAAGATGACAGTAGTAATGTAATAAACGTAGCACACAACAGAGGGGAGTTTGGTTATGTAGCTGCCTATTTACTGCTTTTTTTATTTCACGGCGCGGCAGCTCAAAAATATTTCGGAAAAAATCAGTACATGAGATCGAAACAATTCAAAGCGCACCTTAAACTGCTCTCGATCAGAAATGAAGAATTTCCAGAGAAACGATCAAATTCTTGTTTGTCGGAACTGATGATTTCTCCGCAAGCCACGGTACGAAAACCCGTGGCTTGATTTTAACTTGTTAAAAAAATACAGTTCACAAGCCAGGTTAAGTGATTATCGGAGTAAAATATAAAACAAAAACAAAACGATCACTAGGACATTAAAAGGAAAAATAAATCAATGAAAGAAATGGTTAATTGTAAGATTCAAGATTTTAAAATTAATAAAAGGAAGTAAATTGTTTCATTTATCAGTGTGAACTGTACAGTAGTTATGTATGTATTAGCATTTTGACTTGAAGATATTCGTTCTTATAAGGTTTGTTAGACACAATAATAATCTGGATTTTTAACGTGCGTATGTTACATAGTTTCTAAAAAATCATGTAATTGTAAACTATGTAAGGTATTATTATTATTTGCGAAGAAACAAATTAAAGGATCTCGACCAAAATTAAAGGTTCATACGGCTAGGGTTAAGGTTTCATAAAAACTTAAGTATGTGTTATTGAATGTTGTAACTTTTAGTTACTCTTCCCGGATAAACATCGGAAATAATCACCATGTATTTAAAAATTCGATAAAAAGGTTGGAGGGGGAGCAAACTACAATTGTTGAAATTTCAGAAGAAATTATTGCCACATTTTTAAATTTAAAGAAAGAATTGATCGATACTACATTTCTACCACCAAGTTTAAATACTATTTTAATCAATCTAATTGAAAACGAAAATATAGACAAAAAATGGGTTATTAAAATTGTTGATGTTATTCGCATATGAGACAAGAAAATAGTCCAAAGTTTTTAAGTTTCAAATCTGAAAGAATCTGGACTTCTGGAAATAGACGACACAAAAATTTAGGTGCTGAAGGGTTAATGTAAGCATAATTTTAAAATCTCTTTCAGAGTGGGGCATGCTAGAGAGGGGGGGTAATCTTTTTTTTTTGATTGTTCATTTTTCTAAGTTATCTAACAGAGCTCTTAATAATATTAATAATTAATAATACTAAATTCACAAATGTTTTTCATGGTTTGCTATAATTCCAGATGGTTCCGCATACTGCAAATCCAAGTGATTTCCAAAAACATCATTCATCAGTTACTTATTATGTCGAATTGCATAATTTTATCTTCAGCGATTCTGTAGATATTTAGACAGTTTAATGATTTACCCTTAAGGAATATTTATCCCCATAACGAAGCAATTTTGGACGTGTGTTTATTGATGCGTTTTTCTTCATTTTGGTCCTAGAACAAGCTCCCTAATTTTTGTGGTTTCCTCATGAATCAACCTCTATACAGGGTGTCCTACCGTAGACCGTCCATTATAAATATATGGGGAACAGATAAAGCGAAAAGTCTGAAAATTTGGATGTGAATATGGTAGAAAGAGCACTAAAAGATAAAAACATTTTCAATAAGCTGGCGGTTCCGGTAATATAGAGAGTTGACCGGAATCTACATTCAATTTTCATTATCTTTCGTAACACGTTTGTCAGACCTAAACTTAATCGTTTTCGGGATATTGAATTTTTTTCGAGATATTGAATTAATTATGAAAAATCGAAGTTTCATAATTAGATTTATGCGATAATATTCATATTTCATTAACCATTACTTGAGGCATTTAATTTTTCAGAAATACACCCGGTGGGACATTCTTTGCAAAATTGAATTTTGAAGTAACAAGACTTTAAATGATCAAAAGTGATTTTTTTTAAATGGCACCTACCAAATATTGGTATCTTATGGAATGTAAAATTAAAATCCTCGTTAAACGGTATAGGCTTCCCTATACCTAAAATCTATCCTTTTCGGATTATTGAAGGTTTTTCGAGCTCTTGCTACAATGAAGTTTCCTTTGACAATACATTCATTTGTTGTAAATTGAGTTGCCTACCAATTAGTTATCAATTTTGACGTTTATGCAATTTAGGTTGGCTTATTTCATATTTAGGGTGAAAAATTAATGCAGGTATCATTTGGAAATCGAGTTATCAAGATATTTCACGAGTTTAGTTCTTGACAACATAAGGTGGTTATGGTTTTAGTTTATTTTTATGGTAATCTAAGACATAAATTACTAAAGAAAGTGATCAAATCGTTCTCCATTTCTTTCTAAACAAATCAGAATTCTTGATTAGACTCCACTGACAGTAGCATTTCGATTTTTAATCGTA
>JAWQRJ010000591.1:0-19736 GCA_033557515.1 Diorygopyx duplodentatus | reverse complement strand
ACAAACTTTTAAATACCTTTATTCTTACCCTTTTCCGCCTTTTTTACATTTTATTTTGTTTATTCTATTATTAATTAATGAATTAAGTTTCTCTTTGACACTGTAATTTTAATAATTTTAATTTATAACTCGCTATTTTATTATATTAAACATTTTAACTTTCTAAAATTACATCAATATAATTCTACTTTAATAATTGATATAAAATTCTATCTATAAATATTAAAAATCATATAATTGTTATAATCATAACTTATACAATATAATGTAATTTTTTTAAAAATTCGAATTATAATTTTAAATTCAAAATTCAGATTATTCGCAAGCATTACGTTACACATTTTCATATAAATCTTGTTCGACCCAATTTCCGTTTAATTCTGCGAGCATAACCTTCAGCAAAGCAAGCAGGTCTTTTAGAAATATTTTATTCTTAAGTAACTTCAAATGATTTATCATCTAATTAAATTTCATCGATGTACAATACGACCAATCAAGATTAAGATTGCAACGTAGTTCATGGTGGTGTAGAACGTAAGTTACACTTAATTTCAAGTTTACAATAATTTAACCCGTGATTTTCATTATAGTTTATAATGATACTTTTGTAATCAAAAAGTCCATGTTTGTCCAGGATGATGGTACTATGATACCGAAACCGGTCGACGAATAAAAGTGTTAAAAATTTAAATGAGTTTCAGAACATACTGATTGGTAAAAATCATTACACCTTTTCCTTTCTTGGATTTTTTAAAATGATTTTAGTGAAAGTCGAGACATGTCTCAATCGATTCCTGGCACCGGATTATTGAAATCCAGCAAATATCGGCTGGCAACTTTAAGCCCTCTTCCGGATCTGGTTAATACATACACATATGCATTCATACAGGATTTAGCGCGTTTAATATAATAGGATATATAATAGGCTATAATAGTATAGGATACTCTAATGTAATGTACACTACATTTTGTTTTATTTCTAAAAATTAATAAAAATTAAATTTCTGGTTTACCGAGCTTTACTGGGTTTCCTAAGTAGTATTAATTATTTCAATATCTACTCCGATATTACTACGATAGCTTACTTCAGATACTGTTCTTTTATTAGATTACTCAGGTATTTGTTAAATATTTTAAAATCACTTGCTTCATTTTTAATTAACTTTTAACTTTTAATTAACTTTTAGCGATATTCCAACTTTTAACGTTCATATAAACACCTACGAAAGAGGGGATGCCGAAATTGAACACTTAGTTTAAATTTAATCTTAAAATTCATCAGCTTTCGTAGTATTAGAATTTTAGTATGTGCAATTTGTAATGCATCCTATACCGATCTTTAAACATGATGGAGGTAATTGAAAATTAATTTAAAATACAAATCTGGCTGTTCTACATATTACTTTCTCTTATCCTAAAGGTATAAAGAGAAAGTAATGCATACGGTTTAAAATTTTGATGGTGAGATTTTTACATATCTTGATGAATTATGGTGTTCTAAGTTTTTCTAGTAACATTGTGTAATTAGCTTGCTACGGTTAAGATGACTACACATCGACTTATAGTTACAGCCTATGTACAAGCTAGTGATCATATCATTTAGCTTATGCACGTTTCTGAACCTTTTTACAATTATTTATCGTTTTATTATCAATTCGCATTTTATTACTAATTGTTCCAATACACTAGACTATTTGTGAATATACTAATCTGGCGCCAAATATTTATTATTTATATGATTCAGTTTCAGTGTGATTAGAAAAGGTATGTCTGCACTAAAAATATATTATTTCGCAGAATCATCAGGCGCCCTTTGAGCTTATTTTCATTTCCGCTTCACAGCTGTCTGTAAACACCTATAATTCCATGAACGTCAGCCGACGCAATAAACATTTCATCCCACGGTGGACCGGCGATTACCCGGTAAGAGAGTTCCGAAAAAAAAACGCTCGCAGCTAATTTAGGTATACGTGGGGTTTTTCCACTTTCCCCATTTTTCTCTTCGTGGGTGTGAAGTTTCCGAGTGTGGGTCGTTTCTCCGAAACCGCTTTTGCTCATTACGGAAAACCGACACTCGCCTACTAACGCCCTCCAGTCACGGCACCACCACCATCTCTAACCGTTTCTAGGCAATTCCTCTCACGGCACTCGGGGGCCTTCCTTTTTTCAAGGGCATTAAAAATTTTATTAAAAAGCTCGGAAGCAACAAGCAGATTGCCACCGTGCCAAAGGGAGTGGAAGGAGAAGGCGAAATGAAATTATACTTTTTAATTAAATTTAACCGGTTGATATTCGGCTGTGGAGATGGGCGGCGGTAGAGGGAAGTGTTGGGGACGCGAAGGGGATGGCGGCGGGTTGGGGTGGTTTGTTGAAGCAACCTCGTGGGAATGAAACTCCGGGATATACACCTACACCAGGCCCCGTTCGTCTGACAGTAATTTGACAAAGCCCCAGTCCCTAAGCCGACTAAAATAGATCAACAGGTCCGATACCCTACAGGCCACCCTTCTCGATGGGGATAAACACTGGCATCCATGGACATGACACCGAAAGTGTTGGTTGCTTGCAATATGATACTCGGAAGTCTAAGCTGTTCTGCCACTTTGATCAATAAATATCAATCGGGCCACTAAGGTTTTTTAAGTTCTAGTAATTAAACGAAAAGTATTTATTTTTGTAGAAAAAATCAAGTTTTCAAACTGTAGAACACATGCTTTTTACAGTCAGGAAACTTGGAATAGGAGGTGTACTAGGAATAGCAGTAGTTCTTCTGCAATCAAGAATATTTGGATGTTAGCTTTTCCCCCGTTCATAATGTATCTTCGCAGACGTACATTTTTGCTCCAGTGTTCATTTTTTGCATGACTATCCTATAAACAGAGCACCTACCGGAGTCCACTTTGCTGGCATAGGAAAAGGTTCTGTTCTTCGTCCCCAAACACATTGACCCACGATATTTTGTAAAAGATTATAAGATTATTATAAGATAAGTTGATATTTTTCCTTCAGTTTCGTTCAGAGACCTATTGGAGTAGGTGCAAATTTATTGCCTTTGGGCAATTATAGGCATATTAATTTTTTTAGAGCTGTCCATGAAGAGTGGTCAATCCTGTGTTTGATGTTTCGGTAGAACAAGAGTACGGAAGACTTTGCTCTTGAGTTCGATACAATGTTATAATCACTGCTGGCTGAGGATAGTGTGTTTTTTAAGCCTTGATACTGGAAGTTCAGCTGATTCTGAGCTGAAGTGTTGAACTACAAATTTACTGTGCGCTACTAATATAACTTCCTGGACTTGCAGTGCCTTCAACATGGTTACACCGTTCTTTATAGGTATACCTTTTTTCTATTCCAAACTTTTAGAAATTTATTGTTTCCTTCCTTAAGGGACAAAATTTGGAATTAATACGAATGTTACCATTGGTAAGTTCGAAACATCTAACATTTCATTTCATCTTTTGTTCACTAATCTTTAAAACTCTCATCGTCGAAGTCATGACTTGTTCAAACTGATTAAATTTATCTTATGTCTATTTTAGTTTAGCTAACATAGTGTTGTAACTGTAACACAACCAACGCATAATTTAATTAATTCTTTTGTTTCAGATGTCTTTTGTTCCATTCATGTTTTTATTTACCCACCAGAACTTTTTGTTATTTTAATTTCTCTTCTTATGTACAATTTTAGAACGTTACCTTTTATTTTTTATATAGCTTAGTTTGTTACATGCAATGTGAATAAATGTTGTACATATGAGTTCAATTTAGTTTTAAGTCTTGATCATTTTCCTTTATTTAATCTTGTATAATTTCCTCGTCTTCGTTACCAAAATCTTCGATTCCTAACGTCCTAGTTCTTTCTTAAATCATCAACCGTTGGGTAAACACCCAAAAAAACAAAGAAACTATGCGGCACCACAGACAGACTAAGTTTTCTTAGCAGTAAACTTCCAAGGACTAAATATCCAAAGATTACTGCCATACTCCTTAAATCTCAAACCACGGACTTTCAAAAGATGAAACAAAAGTAAAAAATCAGACTAAAATGATGGGAACTTATATATAACTCCGCCAGTATTATAATCTCTCCAAACCGGTTATATACAATTTAAAAGAGAAGAATTTGTTCTTCTTCTCTTTAATCTATCTATATTAAACTATACTATCCACTAAATAATTGAAGTCGAAAACAAAATCTTATAATGTCTTGTTTTAATCAAATGAAAACATTTTAAATGACATTTTTTGGCACAGAAACAGTTCTGTTTTATATTTTTCTGAATACCCAAGTCTTTCGAACCGGTCATACCTTTCACATTCATGACACAAAAATAGTAATAATCAAACATTCATAGTGTCATTTTAATTTAATCAATCAAATGCACCGTTTTTAAATTCCATGGCCAACTTTTATGTGGTTAATAAAATCTAATAACGGAATACAAACTATAACTGCATCAATAGCAAACGTTTGTAAAAAACACAAACGTTAATAAGGTGTGAGGTGAGGATAGGAAAAAGGTGAAAATAGTGAAATGCGAGTAGTTTTACATTCGGCAATCAACAGCTGGTGTGTGCGACGAAATCGTTAATAAACTTAATGAATGTTTTGATACTGATCAGTAAATAGAGCTGATTCGGGAAACAACGGCGCTATTCGATGTTCAAGTAGAGGAATATTTCAATAAAGTAACGAAACAACAGTGGTTTCAATGAACTGCCAAAGGAAGAAAAAAAGTAAGTACCTTTTTACAATTCACAATTTTATTACATCCTGTGGCGATTTTTTCAGTTTTCACTTTTTTTTTAATAACTAATTACAATAATCTATATTGATTCGTATAATTATGATAATATGACGATATACATAATACGGTAAACGGTCAAGAACAAACTATATTCTGTTGTATTGCCATAGTAAATTGCCTTACCCTATAAAAAATCTGCAAATGCATCTCTGATTTTCTTTGGTTGTTTTGTTTTTACATTGTTGGCTTCACGAGAATCAATGAATCCTTCGCATAAGAGCTATTATCAAAGTTACAACAACCTCTCAACCGCACAAATTATCTATATCTTTATTGGATAGTATCCCAAACGTGCACTCCAATATATCTCCTGACTCGACTTAGGCAATAATTGAACACCCTTTTCTAATAGTGAGGTTTTTACTCATCTCCTACAAAAACAAAAGCAAATCTTGCATTTACATGACTTCCTATCGGTGCAGGCGCAGGGACATTCAAAGAATTTGATTGTAAAGCATGTCAAACCGTATTTTCCCAAAAAAATCCTGCATGTGAATTTCGCCCATATGACCCAATGTCGACATGAAGTGAAGTTATAGTTGCTGTCATAAACCGCTAACAGTGCAATTGAGAAATACTTTTTGTAGTTATAATACAGTGACCCACTATCATTAGGTTTCGTTATTCTTACATGTTTTCCGTCTATAGAACCAATAAAGTTTGGTAAATGAGTGTTCTTACTGAAACCGTCAGCAATTTCCCGCGGTTTGTCATTTTAATCTTTTCCATATCAGTTTGCACGCTTCATGCAGAATTCCAGATAGCGTTGAGACACCAATTCTATAGTAGTAGTGCAGGTCCGTAAAAGAGTCACCGATAGCTGGATATCTGTAAATTATTTAAAAATATGGGAAATTTTTAAAACAAACAATTTTTTTGTAGTTAAAGGCAAAGCAACACTTTTTTGTAATTGTTTTAGGCCATGAAATACAACCAAGATGGAAGGGCGTATGAAACAGCTTTACTATGGAATTAGCAAAGCAAAAGAAGTCCAAGTCAGGAGACGGAGCCTTCAGCAGAAAATTGTATGAATGTTTATTATGAAATGCTCACCTTCTAATAGCCGACCTTTCAAAATAACAGGTAAAACCAGAATAGTGATTAGATTACGAATAGGTCGTGATTTTTTTTATTAAAGCTACTCATTTATGATGTTTTTTTCACAGAACAGAGAAGAAAATATTACACAGGAATTTATTTCACCGAAAAATTGGGGCTAAAAAAGACCAAAGAAGAAAACGTACCACTAAGAGGACCATTTAAAGAAACCGGATGAAACATTGAGAAAGTTAGAGTAAGGTTGCGCTCATGTAGGGTTGGTGATGAGGATGACAAGTTATTTTTACTGTCCCTACATGCCCATTTAAAAACCATCCTGAAAAAAAAAAAAAAATTGCAAAAGCAGAGCTTATTCAGGTTTTGACAAACTATAATGGTTCACTGCAATTTGGTGCCGACATGCTTTCTCCCAGTTTTGCAAGTTCTTCCACTGCTTATAATCCTGTTACCTATTATCCGTAACATCCACAAAATGATGATTATCAAAGAAATATGCCCTACGTTCAAAGCCCCACCATTCTCCAGTTCCATCTGAAGATTCAGGTCTGCTCTGAATTATAAGCAATGCATGTTATGAAAATTTATAATATGATAATGTTGCATTTGTTTTTTCATAGTTTTTCAATTATTGATATTATTTGGTTTTGAATTATTGATACTATAATAAAATTCTATGTAAGCAAAACTAATTTTTATTTCAGTCACCTAATGGTTGCAGCCAGTCTCTCTATTCCTGGGACACATTTTTACAGGTTTAATTTTTTCGTACAGTTTTTCATCAAATGTCGACTTTGACATCCGTAAATGATTAAAGAACTTTTCACCATCCTCTACAACTTCGTTAAACAACGTATAAAATGCCCCACTTTCTAATCGGGCGTATCGCTTTGAAGCTTCCGTCGTAAATCAAAATATAATTCTGAGTCACACCAAACTTTCAACATCATGTATACCCAAAATGTTACTTGAAATATTTACAACCAGAGTAACACTAGAAAACTTTCAACTAGCCTTGCAGAGTAAGAATTTCCTACTGCAACATTTCCTCACTAAAAATTTCACGAATTTTCCATTCGGAAACAAAAACAATGCGAGCTGAGTGTTCTCAATTTAACTTCGGCAAAATGTCGCCGCCAAATGGAAACGCTATTTGATTTGCGGACTTCAACTGGAGCGTAAAAGCAAATCCCCTGTAGCTTCCCCTTGTAAACCGTAGTCGTCGGCAGCGCTTTGAACTTTTCAATTGACCACCGACCGGTCGAAAATAAATACACAAAGTCCAGACGCGTGGAGTTTCTTCGCGTTGCCAACTATCATACGCGGAACGTTCTCGGCCAACGTAAACAGACAAAAGTCGGATGTTTTTATCGGATGCCGATGCCTTTGGGTTCGTGAGGAACAATCGCGGGGTAGTGATTTGGCGGACTTTCTTAACGGAAACAGGGAAGTCAGAAATTCGATTGAATTGTCTAAGAACTTTTACCAGGCAAAAAGTACATTTTATGTTTGAATTTGATACTTTTGCTTGCAAAAGTCCATAATAAAATTTTGCCAAATGACTTTTGTGTCTGTCAATCAGCGTCTAAAATGATTATCTTCATAGATATAGTAAGATCAACGGATCACATTGAACTGACTGATGCAATCAAATGATGCGGCCAGTCGTGTAGTTGAAAATTTGCTTCAACACGTTTTGTGTAGCTGTAATATGATGGTCTATACAGCACTGTATAGGCCACCATAGAGGTACAGAAAAAATAGAAAATGTCTACTAATGATGATTGAGCTAATCGCTTGAACCGAAGTTTGTGTCAGTATCTGTCATCATCGTCTAAGAAGACGACTGTAAGCAGCAATAACTCCTCATAGTCATCCCGAACTTAACCATCCTATAGTGAACACGTAAATACTTACTGTATTGAAAGATGTAGAAACTTACCAACAGCTTCCGTTTTCAATTAGTTTCATCTTTGTATATGAACGGAAAGTTCCTTTATTTAGAACGCAAGAGATCAGTGAATCGGCACTGAAGTGCACTTTTTGCAAAAAGCGGTAATATATATTTTTCATATATAAATATATTAAAAACAATAATGTAAAAAAACGCACGATTAAAATAGTCAACATTCATATTAAATTGAATTAAAGAAAAGAGCTAGTAAAAAAATCTATATTATTTTTGTAAAAGCAGTGAATTAATCTACTGAAATATATAGTATTTATATATTCAAAGGTAATCAAAATATGTTTTTGCTTGCATACAAACAGTCAGGGGTTAACAAACAAACAAACCAACGGCACAAAACTTTTTAATTTAGTGGAATTTATTTTCGATAAAATCCTTTATCCACACTGGTCGTTTTAAGTGTAAATTAAAAATTAATGTTTTAACGCAAGTTAATGCCCCGGATTTTAGCCACTGCGCGACAAAGCGGAGAGCCGTTTGATGTTAATTTCGTTGATGAATGGAATCAATTGAAAACCTGACGCTTTATTCACCCGCGTCATATACAGGAGACACGCCAATCGTTTATAATAATTCTACGTTGTGCGTGACAATGGGCGGGGTTACTGCTAAATGTAAAATCAGTTTTGGCAGCAAAATGTAATAACGGAGAAAATTGACAGGCATTTCACATTTCGTTTTTATTAAATTAAATTTGATTCTGTTGTTGGTTGTGTTTATAGCAGTGTAACGTAAAAAAAACAAAATGTCCATAATTATTATGTAATATGAAATTATCCGCGGATTTTGAATAAACTATTTTAAAATCGTTAGAAAAATTCACACATACAGTTGATAGCATCAAATCAAATAATTCTATAAACGCAAGAATAATAAAAACTGTTTGTCTGGAATATTAGCCTCTAAATTAAAATATTTCTTTTTCCACGCTTCGATTAAATTTTCTACATCTTCTTCGTGTAGAAATGCAATATGAAAAACATACATAATTTTATCGAGTATCTGTGCCGGAATGTACATAAGCAAGAATCAGATTGATCCCAATCATTTCAAGAAACATCATCGTGGGGTACTTGACTTTTCTCTCCAAGATCATCACATAAAATTAAAACTGATGAACAGTGTTGAGATGGTAACTAAAGCCGACTTATTGATAACATATTATAGTTGTGGTGTGCAATACTGTTATTTGAATATTGGGATATTGAATCTTTAAAAAACATATTCGATTGCAATGAATTAGGAGTTGGGTTTTTTCGAGAAGAGAAAATTTACAAATCCACTTCCGGTTTTTATTTTAAATGGAACCATACATACCTATCTTATAGAGAATTAATTTCTTCACTCAATTATGTGAAAAATTCATAGGGTAATAACCATACTATGGTTCCATAAGACAAATATTGAATAAAATCAAAAATAAAGTTTTCGAATAGGCAGCGATGGATATTCAACCACACTAGGTTTGCAATAGGAATATCAGGTAGGCCATGGAAATAATGTTAACAGTTGTGAATATAAGCTGTTTATCAACCCTTTTATTTTAAATTCAATTGTTAGATACTTCTTTCCAAAGAAGAATTAGTAGTCGTTGAAATTATGTCTAAAGAAGAATTGACACGAAGACGTTGAAAATCACGCTGAATAGTACATCTTTAGTACAGGCTCTGTAAGTTGAATATGTATCATTAACGTTATTGATAATGATTGTTAATAATTGACCGTAAAAATCTTGAGGAAATGAGGAAAATTAGTTGGTTTAACGACCTCAGTGGTTAAAAAAAATTACAGTTACCTTTCAATAATTAATCTAACAACGGACATAGATCCACTTACCTTGAAACAGGTTAAAAACAAGTTGAACATCTTTATTAAGCGTTAAACATTTTAAAATAACACGACGAGTAACAAACACATGTAAGCGCTGAATGAAACTTTTACAAAACCAGAAATGACAGATTGATCCAAAATAACGACGTGCCAACAACAAACATAAAGCATTTCCAAAAACAATCTGTTAGAGTGGTGTTTTTCCTTATTTAAAATTTGAATATCTTCAAAGTTGATATTGTGTCCTTTATTGATACTATGAGCAGAAAGGATAGAAGGAGCAAATATGGTTTTATTAGTGTTACAGTCACTTTTATGTAGTGCGATACGGTTTTTTGGCCATTGATTAGTAACACCCACAATAACAACAACATTACTTTGGTATATTACAGGATCATTGTCTTTAACTCCTACTGAATAATTCACTGACTTTTAACCGATGGTAATCAGCTATTAAAGAATTCCTTCTATTGACCTTAGTATTGCAGTTAGTGGTTACATCTAGTTTTTCGAACTGTATTATTTTATCACTTAATGTAAAACGGCTATAAGTGATTCCGTTCTTAATAAGCAAAGGTATTTCTTAACACTATTTCTACCAAAGGTGCCAAAAGACACCTTTTAAAACTTTAACTTGAAATTATTCTCTAAATTTAATCATTTTTTCAAAAATTAATTGATTTTTTGACTTTTCGTATAATAATTGTTAAATTAATTTAGGGGTATTATTTTCCTCCAGCTCATCCTGGATCTAAACATAGGTACATGGTATGCCTATTTCTACGATGAGGTGTCTTTGACACCTTACAGATTTTATAACATTGTTCAATTTTAAATCATTTTATACATAAATATCAACACCATTTCAATGTTAATTGAAATTAGGGCATCCCCAGTTCAGATGTAACAGAACATAGGGGAGTTTTCGGTATAACTTTTATATTCATCAGTGCAGTGATTAATTCTAAAAATAATTGTACAACGCAAGTTTTGGAGTTCTGGTATTTACTTCGCAGTGACAAATATACAGTCATGTAAACTTTGTTGAAATTGCCATTTCAGGTATGTATATAGTAAACGTGTTTATAATATTGGTAATTATTTGTTCGTAGTTTATTTATTCTAATTTATTTCTAATTCTAAGGATGTGCAGAATTTCAAGAATCAAGGAGGTATTGCAAGAAATAAATAATATAAGTGAAGAAAGCTCTGAAATTGATGAATGCTCACAATCTGAAAGAGAAGATGAGTTGGATGAATTTTTCGAAAGTGATCATGAAATCGATAGCGAATATGAAAATTACTCGTCAAACACTGAAGAAGAAGAGGAAGATATTTTGAATGCAAGTAGAAGACGAAAGAGAATGAGGTTGCTGAGAGATTCTGAAGACGAGATTGCAGAAAACAATGAGCAGGAGAATATTGAAATTGTTATTGATGAGACAGTTTGGAAAAAAATCGAAACAGGTTCTTCATACTATACTCAAAGATTTATCTGGTCCAATTGGAAAGTCCGTATCTGGTCAAAAAGAAATATTATGAAGGGTAAGGTAAGCACAGCATTTCATTTACTATTTGACAACAAACAGGTGTTTTTACGACTTTTCTGTGTACAAAGTTCGAATCGAGCATTTCTAGCATTAGATAGGGCAATAATCAAGCAATCAAATGGTGTATGAATCGTGTTGATGGATTAAGAAATGTACATTTAATAAGCAAATTTGTATACATGTAGACCCTCATATAGGAAAGGCTGGGAGACCAACTTCACACAGGTGTTTAGTGAGCAATTTTGAAGTTGTAGGGTTTCAAAATCTTATAGATTCTCTCAGTCAGAGAAGGAGCAAAGGGAATTTAATTCGAAGAAGATTATTTCAATTTTCTAATTGACGAAGAAGAAAATTTCATAGATCTTACGTCAAATGGCGAAGTCAAAACACAATTTGGAAATAAATCAGATTGAATTTTGAGTCTAGTTTTGGATCCTGAATTTTTTGTACTAGAAGAGAGAGCTTTTCGTATAGTATTAGAGTTTCCTACATCCATCATTGCGAAATAGAATTTTCTGCGATGGCATTAAAGATAGTCTAGATCTCAGCTGAATATAGAAAGAGAACTCAGAATTTCAATTTCCAATATATCTTATGAAAAACCTTTCAGCAAATATGTTATTTTAATTATTTAATTGCTCAGTACCTAACACCTAACCACTTATCTAGGCGTAATACATTTCTTTTATTATGATAATGTGTGTTATGTTTGTAGCGATGCCTTTATCTGCTACACACTGGTTTGGTTCTTTGCTATGTTAAGGTTTAGTTTGACTAGTCAGTGGTAGATGGTGGAAGTAATTTTTATTTAGTTTGGAATGGTTTAAGGTTTAAGGAGGGCAGAGCATAGTGGTTGGTTTGTTGAAAGAAAATCTTCGAATGTGGCTGGTTTATTGAAGTTTCTAAATTTGATTAATCCTGTTGGATAGGAGATTTTATGGGACAAGAAGTTTTTTTGAAGTCATCCTAAGCCGTTAAATATCTAGAGGATAGTTTATGTATTCTGTGTGTCGAGGTTTTGAGTTGATTATAGGTATTTTTGGGGTTAACTAGGTTTTCTTTTATTTAGACTTTTGTTTTACTTTACGTTGACTATAATATGGCAATACACGGTCTTTCCTGTTCAACCACAGGTTTGTTCTTGGAGTCCGAAGAATGGTAGACGTTTAGAATTCGTTCGTCGTTATCTTTCACCACGCCAGATTTGAGAACAGTGAAGAAATTTGTGCGTTTTACTAGAGTTTTCTAACAAAAATAGTATTTTCCACCTTGTCGATAAAACACGAGAGTTTTAAGACGTTATGTGTTATTGCTTGTTATTTCAGTAGTTTTTAATTATTTTTTTCCATCTCGTTGCGCACCTTTAGTTACTTTGCCCTCTGCAGGTTGAAAATCGCCGATCTAACTCCCATATAGAACTAAATTCTTATTAGAGTAGAGAAAAAAGTCATGTAAGCAAAGTTTGGAAGAGTAAATTATTGAGAATGGATTTAGTTTTTTAAACGCCACTTTGAAACTTCAAAGCTGACTCTTTACTGTTTACAAATATTTGTTTATGGATGCGTGTTTATAAAAACTTTTTGCAAAGTTAATTCCGCTGATACGACATGCAACAATTTTCAGAAATTGCACAGTTCCTTTCATAGTTCGATATTTCATTTGGAATTTGGTGCGGCCAGCATTTATCATTTGCGCGCAAACATTTGCAAGTCGACGCGGTCTGGACGATTTTTTCTATCGTATTAATTGACGGGCGTAACGAGCTTTTTGATAAATATTTATTATTTCCGATGCACCGGATTCGAAACTGTGCGTTTATTTATCGAACAATCGCTCGTTTCGCGGTATAAAATTCGATTGCCGAGGACGAGATAAAACGTCATGTTTACTGAAAACCGTTTATCGCGAAATATACCACCGCTAGCAAAAACATATACGTATGTTTATTGAAAGTGTATTTTAACGAAGTAAATTCGGGAAATTCTGCACGATATTTCCTTTTTTTTATTTGTACGTATTGGGGCAGTATATGAAAAACCGGAATGAAAAGGGGTTAATTAAAATGTTTATTATATTTTGTGTTTCCTTATATGTTTCCCCCACTTTACAAACTATAAGGTGGAAGTACTAGCTGTACACGTTAGAACAAACAATTAAACTATTAGGTTAAACAGCCGTGGGAAGAAAGAAAACTCCTTTTCTTAAGCCGAGCTTTCAGATATTTCTGAAGATGGAAAGAACAGAACAAGAGATGGAAGATGGATCAGGAATATCAGAGAGATGAGAAATTCCATCTGATCATATATTGGTTTCCTTAGATGTAATTTCTCTTTATACCAACATTCCTATAGGACTGGGAACTAGTAGTGGAGAATATAAAAAAAACACTGGGCAGTTATATCGGAGAAGGCTGCTATGAACAGAAAGTTATTCATGGACATTGTTTATTTTCTTTTTGACTCCTCTTGTTTTTTTAGAGAACATTGTCATGGACGATCTTTTGGATGTGATTTTGCCATGGCTTCCTTTTACAGGCAGAAATAAAACAAGCAAGCAGAATAATGTTGCATTTGTAATACTTCTAAATGACGTAATCCGTAATCTGTGTGAATTTTGTTTACGGGATTTTCTTTGCTTCAGTACCTTCCCTTCTACCAAGATTGAAACAACCTGGTGTACTCTACTTTCACTCTTTGTTATTCCTACTTGCAACGTTGATATATTAGGTTACCCAAATTCCCTTCCACCTGCCGCCGAAATTGTTTTTGGTGTTTCAGAAGGCCCCTGTGTAGCTCGTTTAATTACAGTTCAACTTCATCCCCTCAAAGTTAATAAAACCGCATTTTTCCCCTTCTCGAAAAAGAAAAACGACGCGTCAAGTCGCCCGCTGGTTTTCCCGATTGACATTCGACCTTCTCTTTTTCCACTCCGCACATAAATTACCGGCAAATCACTTGTTTAAGGGAAGGCGGCAAACTTTTCAATTGGTTTTCTGTTTACCCTCGCCGCAAACTCTCTTTCGACCAGAGGGCGGTCGCCCTGAGGACCACCCGCGGCGCAAAGAGGGGACTTACTTTCTCAGACTGACCGAGGACTCTTGACCCCTAATGGAGGGTTTAAGGGATTGTTTTACTTTAGAGGTGAATGATACGGGGTGATAAGGGTGATAGAGGGGTATCTTCGTTTGTTTTCGATTAGCTTCAGGGAAGAAAAGCAAAACAATTGTATTAAAATAAAAAATGCTATCGTTTTTAAGTAGAAGGTATGTTGCTTTCTATAGTTACGTTTAGGACAAAGTTGGTCGAGATGCCAAGTGGGAGAGATGGTGTAATTAATAAACTTAATGAGCTAAAATATACATACTTCATACATTTGCAAAAATCAAAAACCATTTTGTGAAAAATGCATTAAATTGGACAGGATGTTAAAAAGCATGACAATCAATATAATATTAATTTGACTTACAATGTCAAATTAATATTATATTGATAATATTAACTTCTTTTAGGAATCTGGTAGCGTTTAATCGTATAGTAAGTTCAAACGATAACGTAACGTAGTCAGATTTCCATCTGGCTTTGTGTCATGGTACCTTTTAAGTTTGAATACTACAGGTGCATTTAAAGCAACATTTAAGATTTTAATGGTCGGTTTACGTCACAGTTATAGCCAATAAAAGCTACGTAGTTACGCTATAGTTGCTTTATTGGCAAGTAGAAAAATCATAAATCGTATCTGGATAAACACTTTGCTGTATCGAAATATATCACAGCTCTATTACCTATAAAATGCATAAATGTGACAAATTACCAGACCGTTTACTACCGTTACGCCAACGTATATGTCGATATATAGTCCTAAGGGCCATGAAAGCTTAAAATATCGCCGGCAAACGTGAACCTAATATTTATTGAAAAATTGAGCCCTTATAGATCCTGACTTGAAAGTGTGAGATGATATATGAAAATATATCATAATATAGTATGATATATGAAAATATTGATTTGTCACAAATTTATTTTAATAGTTATTAAATTACTTATAAACGCACTTGTATAAATGTTGGCATATAAACTACAAATTGTTAATATCAAGGTAATCATATATCGCTATATAAGTTATTGATTTTCATTTTGGTGACCTTAGGATCTATTCATTTTCAGTTTTGTTTAATCAAAAGTAACATACATATTTTAAATTTGTTATTTTGACATTGGAATCGTAATCACATATTAAAAATATACGAATAGTTGTTAAAAAATTACAATACTAACAGCTGTATCATAAATCCCATGAGATTCAGATTAAGAAAATTCTATACTTGTAATTTTATTATTATGTTAAAGATGTTATCGTTTAGAAGTGGGAAACTGATTTTATACAGATCAGTCAGTTCGAAAAACTGAATATGAACAAAGAACCTAAAACGCATCTTTCAAAGATAATCTAACTTATTGAACCTACTAATTTTATGAAACGATTGAGGATAAATAACTTTTTTTTAATTAATAATTTTTTTTTTCTTTTCCAGTATATAAGAGAGAGTTTCAATTCATTTATTACTTTGTCTTATCTAAAGAAATAAGAGAAAATGTTGCTTCGGTACTTAAGGTGCAGAGCTCATCTACATATCATTGGAGATGAAAAAATCAGGATAAGAATTAATGCTTGAAGGTTAAAGCCGAAATAAATATGAGAAATTGTAAATTGTCTTTTCTAAATAAGTATTGTTTATGTTTGTGGTTTTTAGAGAAGAATCTAATTTGATGTTTGTAGACGGCATATTTTGGTAAGATGCTCAGAATTCTATCCTCATATTTTCGAGACATGTTAATTACCAGCGCGACAGTTGTTTTCGTGCACTAAAGAGTATCCTATCAAATCCTTACATAAATCTCATTCACAGGAATATTGGAAATTAAAACTCTGAGTTCTGTTTGCACATTCAGCTAAGATCTAAACTCTGTCTTTAATAAGCCAACACAGAAAATCCGATTTCCCATTATTATAATCGCAATAGTATACGAAAAACTCTTTCAGTTAGTGCAAAAAATACATTGCCCACACGACCGAAAATTTTTTTACGTGCTAACCGTTTTACTTCACAATAAAAAGTAACGCTGAATGTTCTGCACCCATGTTTTTGCATAGTCGAGAAAAAAGTCATTTTAAGCTTCGTTCAAAAAATCATTCAATATTTTGAATAATGTAAGCGGTGTTGCTTCTTCTATTGGTTTGCAGAGGAGTACCACGGACATTCCGAGACAAAATCCATTATTCAATTAAATGGTAATGCTTACTGTTTGATCCTACATCAAACTGCATTGAAAATAATCTGTCACGTAATTTCGAGACAAGTTGTAGCTATATATCTTCAGTTATGTCGCCAATTCGACGGGCAATACCATCATTAGATAGAGGTATAGACTGTAATTGTTTAGCAAAGTTGACTCCAAGTGTAATTTCTACAATCTGAATTAGTTCTTACTCAATAGTGTTTTTTTTGCATCTGCCTATTTGATATGCAAGTTTTACGAAAGATTTTAATTTAGCAATAAAGAACTTCCGAGCTTTATAAACGTACTCACTATGAAGCGTTTATGCTGTTTAAGTTTGTTAGGCTTTATGCTGTCAGCTCTCATTTTCGAACAAATCTCACAAAAACGCATTCCTTCGTTACTTACTTTAGTGCTGGTAAATTCTAAGTTTAAATATTTTTGAGAATATTTTCTTGATAATAACGTCCGAATTACGTTCTTAGTAGCGCTTGTTGAAACCTGATTGTCGTTCAATGGTATTTACTCTAGTAGAACACTTTGGGATGTCACAAAAAATTTCAATGCTGTGAGCGGAGAGATATGAAGAAAGTTGTATAAGAGGGTAGCAAGCAGTAAAACGCTGGGAAACGCTGACATAATTAGAACACTGTCATTTCAGCTTCACATTCAACCAATCGGAATTACCAATTTAAGGATCACTTTATTAAGGTTTCTCTTCTTTTTCATAATTTTTGTAAGAGCTTTTGGATTGTAACAATCTCTTTCCCGCTTCATTTTTCTGTCTCTGAAGTATGGCTTGATTGGAATCCCCTCTAGCGATATTGTATATCTTTTACTATTTGACCTACTCCATTATCGAGAGATGTGTGGAAGAGGAGGTTACCTCTTCCACACACCCCACAATGCTTCATGAATATGTGTCTACCCTTTCTTCACCACCTTCACCTCAGCCAAATCATTAGCTCTCTCATTTCTTTTTATACATTTGTACCCTGAGATCCATACCAACCTCAAATTCAAACCTTTACTCACTGTATTTTAAAATCATCTCCTACCATCATACGTATTCCTTATCGCTTGCTAGAGGTGCAAGCACTTGTAATATTGAAAAAATAAACTTTTTGAAAATTTGAATCCCTTGTTCAGTTTTTGCCTATGCTACATCCCTATCAGCCATATTCAGGGGTGTCCCACCTAAGATTACCACCTTCAACTACTCCTAACTAAAGGAGACATTTTTATTCTGTAAACGGTAGCTGATTGCTTTTATCAGTGGCTACATTTCCAGGTACAAATATTTTTTCGTATTGCATAGCTCACGAGATATTTAAAGGAAAAGGAAAATTTTCTTCCGAAGAACGTTGAAATCATGTTGAGTTGAAATCAAGGTCAATTAGTGAATTTTGAACACATCCTGCCGTGTGAAAACAAAACGTCAAAGGGGTTTCGAGAAATTTCGAATTTAATAATGTCGCAGCAGCCACCCCTACCTCAATTTTATCAAGCAGGTGATGGCAGTAATCGATTTTAACTACCCAACCACCGTTCGTTTTATGACAGTTCGTGTTTGAACTTCACTAAGAAATATATTTTCACACCGATTATAGTTAATTATTTATATTCATTGTTTCTATTTCAACAATTGATCAAGTAATGTACAGAATATATTAGTAATTTTTGTATCGACAGTTGATGTCACAATACGATATGTTTTTGCTGTTAAAACAATGCAATTAGGATGATATTTTTCAATACTTAGCACCGATTTAAACCGATGTGAAAACTTACCGAGCTAAAACGATTTTCTAGAATACGTAATTAAATCTTTGGAACCAGTACTAATAGGCGACTATGACAATAAATAAAAATACATATCGTATTGCGACATCAACTGCCTTTTTTAATAAAAAATTATTAATATACATAATTAACTAACATCGGTGTAAAAATATATTTCATAGTGAAGTACAAACACGAACTGTCAAAAAACAAACGCTAGTTGGGTAATTGACGCTCCAGGTAGCGGGTGGTATAAAAATCACTCCGTTCGACGGGTGGATCTCTTTAGTTTTTTGTTTGTTGCTTGTTATACACAAACACGTTAAAAGCTTTGTATTGATTTGCTGTGTCAAAAATAGTTATTTAAAAGAAATTGGAAAATATGACAAAAAAGGTGTTTACATAATGTACAGGTGTTGTTACCATAGATCGTGCATTAGAAATATACGGGAATGGATAAAGCTAGAAGTCTGAAACTTTGGATTTAGTAGGAAGAGAACTAAAAGATAAAAATATTTTCAATAAGCTGGCGGTTCCGGTTATACCGGAAGTTGACAACAGCTTTGTTAATTTAAATGGAATGACGCGAATTTTAATTTTTTTCCTAATCTATATTCAATTTTCAATAACTTTCGTAATACATTTGCTAGACCTAAACTTAATCGTTTTCGTGATATTCAATTTTTTCGCATAAATTATGCAACCGTATCAACATTGTGAAAAATCGAATTTTCATAATTAGACTTATGCGATAATGTTCATACCTCATTACCCATTAGATGAGACATCGAACTCTTCAGAAATACACCCGGGACATACGACGGGACATTCTTACATACATTGCTTACAAAATTGTATTTTGAAATAAAAAAACTTTAAATGACAAAAAGTTATTTTTTTTAAATGTTGCCTACCACACATTCTTATCTTATCGAATGTAGAATTAAAATCCCCGTTAAACGGTATTGGGTTTCACTATACCTAAAATGTATCCTTTTCCCGTTACTTAAGGGTTTTCGAGATCTTGTTGCAAAAGCGGTCCTTTGACAATAGATTCATTTGTTGTAAATTGGGTTGCATACAAATTAGTTGTGATTTTGATGTAACCAACTTATGTTACGTACTTACGTTGGTTGATTTCATATTTAGGATGAAAAATTAATGCAGTTATCATTTGGAAATCGAGTTATCAAGATATTTCACATGGTTATTTTTTTGCAACGTTGACAAGTCCTTCCTGTGTTCTAAAATGGCAACTAATAATTACTCCAATGTTGATGTTATCAATTTATTTATTTATTCATGGTCAATGCCAACAAATAATAAGTAGAATGTGCAGGACATTTAACAAAAAATATCCGAATTTGCCGCCGCTTAATGGAACAAAATTCAGAAGGTTACAACCCCATTTTATAAGTTATGGGAAAGCAACTGGAGCATATGCACAACATGCAACCGCAGCAAC
>JAWQRJ010000590.1:0-19736 GCA_033557515.1 Diorygopyx duplodentatus | reverse complement strand
ATTCGTGGCAGCTTTAAGCAAGGATGCAAGAATGCATTTAGTATCTTAGTGGTAAGTTTCCATCAATCGCGTCTGCGAAAATTAAAGCTGGCATTTTTATAGGCCCTCAAATACGAAACTTAATGGCAGACAACATCTTCAAGGAAACCATGAGTGAGTTCAGAAATGTGGTAATCAACATTTTGAGTAACACGAAAGCTGCAAATTACAACACTTTTAGCATCAAAGTTCACTTTCTCCATGCTGATCTAAATTTCTTTCCTAACAATCTTAGTGATTTTTTGGAAGAAGATGGCAACTGCTTCCATCAGGATATTAAAGTGATGGGATATTAAAAGAGATACCAAGGAAAGTAGTTAACTGTATATATGATGGCCGACTATTGTTCGATGTTGAACAGAGATTGTACGAACACTCACCGAGGACAGTAAAAAAGAGGAAGTTTGAAGGGGAGCCCAGTGGCAAATGTTAGGTATATTTGCTTTTGAATAGGTATTTATATTTATCTATTCCGTACATCCCCCCAGAGAACATTTTCACACGTTACCAACGTTGCCATATAGCAATATCATTTAAAAAAACAGGTTTTTTCAAATTTTCACATTTTCGTCATTTGTGAAAAAATCTGACGTGATACGGAATTTTGGAAGTCATTTTTGGAATCTGCATAAAAAATCCATTCAGATACACCTATTCATTTCAAGACAGCGGAAAAAATTGCGGATCAGTGTAATGTGCAGATGCAAAATTACGAAAGTGACCATAAGCTAAAGGAACCACAGGAAACCCTGTGGTCTTACATTACACAGCAGTACCTTAAAACTATGATGAAGTACTCTGAAACACTCTACATTTTGACCTGGAATAACCCTAA
The DNA here is from genome assembly GCA_033557515.1 of Diorygopyx duplodentatus. NCBI lineage: Eukaryota > Metazoa > Arthropoda > Insecta > Coleoptera > Scarabaeidae > Diorygopyx > Diorygopyx duplodentatus. The sequence goes on along the minus strand of JAWQRJ010000590.1, from coordinate 18,862 downwards.
TTCGTTTTACTCTATCAATATGTTCAGTACAGTTGACGTCCGTTAAAATCTTAATTTCTCAACATTACCTGTGCGGAGGTTGATGATACGACGGATAATGGTTATAGTAACCTTCGCCGTAATAATCATGTCGCAGACGTTTCGATGGTGGTTCTAAGCTGGGCGAATATCCACGGTCCCGCACTCCACGTCCGTAGTCCCTCGCACGCGGTCTTGTCCATGCATCTCTCTCCTGCCAGTCATCTCTTGGCCTTACCGTACGTTCTGCGCTACGGTAACTTGCTTCAGCCCGTTCTCCACGAAACTTATCCCGTCTCTTTCTGTCGTATTCGTCATCACTATCGCCCATCTAAAGACATTACGAACTTATTAACACCATTTTTTTTCAATTTGGAAAGCGGAGAAATTTGTAGCGAACGCTTCGCTAATTCAACGAAAATTGAAAGGCGGTAAAATAAACGATAGCGTGCATAAAAGAGATTAGTGTTTTACCTTTTGTAAGGAGATTTTACAAAGTATTTAAACAAAAAGTAAGAAAACGTTTAGAAATCGGATAACGCCAACGCCATACATAAAACAATCAACGTGAATTCAACTGCTAATGGGAGGTTGATAATGAAGACACCTCTTTTATTAACAGGTCATCTGTCTAATTTAAAATTGGCTACAAATGTGAAATAAATAAAAAATTCACTTCGTCTGGAACGTCTGGAACCAAACAAAATATTGATTATTTTTTTCCAATCGTATACTACTTTTAATAAATGTTTTAAGGTGGTTTTAAGCAATTGCGATAGATGTCGCCATTACGTAAAGTATTATAATCAATTCCTTAGTTATCGTTGTTATCCATCTTCTGCCTTTCACCCGTCCTTACTTTACCAAATTATTTTATAAATAATTATTACTGCTTGTGCATAATCTAAAACTGTAATAAACAAACATATTTGTTTTATAATCATTTCCAAAGTGAGGCCATAAAGTACAACAAAAATCCAAAATTATTTTGCTTAGTTCAAGTTTACTGTTCCTGTTTTTATGCATGTAAACTTTAGTTAATAACTCATTTTTATCACAAAAACTATTTTACTGTTTCGTAATTTTCAATAATAAGCTCATAAATAAAGGTCCTCAAAACGTGAATGAACTGCGTTTGCACGACGCATTAAATAGATACTCGGTTATTTTTATATTTGTGCAGTTGTTTATAGTCTGATGTACAGTAATTTATAAACTCTCTATCTACGATTGTGTCTGGAATGCAATATTTCTCTTTTTTGTGTACATAATCGATAGATAACAAGGTCTGTTTTAAATGTGTTAATTTTTAAATGAAACTTCGTTAGTTAAGTCGCAATGTTACGAATACAGCTGTTTTATGTGTCCTGAATTAAAAAAACTCTTATGAATTAGAGATACTTTCCAATAAATAGGAGAATTTTAAATAAAAATGGTCAGTTGTAGGTTATGTTTGGTGGATCCAGCAAGTAAAGGCTTTTGTGTTTTTCTTGTAGTCATATCAAGATGATGAGGAAGGTGTTGGATATGATGAGCATGTTGGATCTTTTCCTAAGGAATTCGGATATGGAGGGTTTGATGGTGAACATGACATTACGATATCTTCTACAGGAGAACAGAAACCCCGTATTTTGCTTATGGGATTAAGACGGTAAAGTGTCATACTCTAATAAAAATATGTCTTATATCATCCATTATTCTCTAAATTATACACATGCATTTAAGTTTATATATAAAATGTGATTATTATAGCCAGCCTAAAAAGTGGTATAACGCAGAAAGTGCAATAGTTGCGTTTGATGCACGGAGTGCGTATTTTTGATCATAAATTGTTTGGAACCTACTGAACGACTTCCTCCCTACACTATGTGATTTTTTGACCCCTTAGCGCGCTCCGTTGACTCCGCTGTTGAGACATCTGACATTTGTTCCGTAACTCCGATGGCTCCGCTGCGGAACCAAATGTTTTCAGCATTGCTTTACGCTGTCTTCAATATCTTTACGCTTAATACGTTCGTCGCTACATCACCCATATGTGGGTGATGTTCTCTTGTTCAAGTTAAAAAAGATTTTAAATTGAAATTTTTAATTCATCACATTTGGGGTGATTTTGGAAATTGGAACAATTAGGTTGCAGTCTTTTTTATATTTCTCCTCGCTTCCTGGCGTTCGACAATTCGCCTCTTCTTCGGATAACATAAGACGCAAACCCTTCTTATATTGCCCTGCAGATTTTTGTGAACCTCTAAATGATGAGACACTTTCTTAATTTTTTTTCTGTTATCGTCAAGTATAAGATTTTCCGAGGACAACCACTCTGTAACTAGAAGTTCCCGGAATTTTCTTATCTCAATTTTTTTGTTTGTGGCTTTTTGATACGTGATATGTGCTATTATTATGGTTGTTCCCAAGAGCAAATGTAATTATAATTTGCGATATCTGAACATATGACACCATCTGGTCGCTTCTGTCGATGCCAGTTTTCCCATTATTGTATGCGATTATCGGCAAAGGTTTCATTTTCAGAGGACGTCTGCGATAAGTGGAATTCGAGCTTGGAGTAATAATGGGTGCATGTTTTGCTGATAAAATATATATGTGTTGATAACATCGTGAACATCTCTCTATTTCAGCACCACAATGCTGCTGCGATCTTCCCGTGCTATCATTTCACCTCTTTTCAAACTTATCGATGATATAGTTTCCGCAACAAACAATTAATTTAAGATCAAATTGTGGTTTGATTTCTGATTGGAAACTGATTAGTAGTGTGTGATTCTTGTTTGTACCATTAATTTTAGATTTGTTGTATTCATCGGCAGATCCAGGATGTTTCCTCTTCAAATGTTTAAGAAAATTGCAAGTGCTGTTTATGGGCCCTCTCATTAAATTTGTAGGTAGAAGACTATTCTAGATATCCTAGGTGGAAGTTTATTTTTTAGGAATTGCTTTATTTTTTTAGTTCGTTTGGTCTATATTTTCAGGAATACAATACATTCTATCGAACAAAGATTTCTTCTTGAATTCAAGCAATAAGTCACTCTGATCCTCTTTTGAAACATCGTAACTAAAAATAATAAAAGAATCGACTACTATAACTGAGTTGGCAAGTAATCTAAATCTGATGAAGAGACAGGATAGGGTTCTTTTTCATCACCACTCAACTAAATATGATGTATGTATTAATTTACTATTTGATAAGTAATGCGAAATTAAAGTCAAGAGTATAATTTCAGAAATCATGCAGTAAACCAAAGCCTATTATATTTATTTTTTTAAGCGATAAATCCAGATTTTTCATGTTTAATTTCATTTGTGCTGATTGCCGAATCTCTAATATTATACCGAACATTTGATTAGAATTAAATCAAGGATGAAAAGCCAGAATTACACGTAAAGAAATTCTTTTTCTAATTATTTCTTCTAAAGAAATTCTTCTTCTTCCAATTGGTCGAATATTCGAACCAATTGGAATCGATCCCCTTTCCGATTTTCAGATTTGTTTGGATTTTCAACCATGAAATATTATGGGCCAAAGCTAGCAAAAGATAATATGTTTAGTAGGCAGTTCTTCATAAAAAATGTAGAAATACAAAAAGACTCTAATTATAGCTTAAAAGTTCTGAAGTTCTTTCGACTTTGCGCTGTAATTTCAAGTGTTTTACATCTAGCCTGGGATAATCCCCCAGATAAACTTAAGGAGCCAGTTAACATTATACTGTGTATCACGTTTTGTCATAGTTGTGGTGTTGAACGTTAAAATTTCCATTTCAGATCGGGAAAATCGTCAATACAAAAAGTAGTTTTCCACAAAATGTCACCAAATGAAACGTTATTTCTCGAAAGTACAAATAAAATTGTAAAGGATGATATCAATAATTCTAGTTTTGTGCAATTTCAAATCTGGGACTTTCCCGGTCAAATAGACTTCCTCGATCCCAGCTTTGATTCGGATATGATTTTTGGGGGATGCGGTGCATTAGTTTTTGTAATTGATGCTCAGGTAAAAATAATACAATTGTACATTATTTATAGGAATCACATTCAATCTGCTTTCAGGATGAATATATTGAAGCCTTACACAAACTGAATTTAACAGTAACGAAGGCTTATAAAGTTAATCCCAACATTAAGTTCGAGGTGTTTATTCATAAAGTCGATGGTTTGGTTGATGATTGCAAAATGGAGACCCAAAGGGATATACATCAAAGATCAAATGATGAATTAAATGATGCAGGTATGGTGGAGCTATTTAGTTATTATTATTTAGAGTTATTTGTTCAGGTGGAGATATTTACATTTTTATATGATACTTTTTCTGTTTTAGGATATGATCAAATCCATTTGAGCTTTCACCTTACGTCAATATATGATCATTCGATATTTGAGGCTTTTTCGAAAGTTGTACAGAAGTTGATACCACAATTACCGGCGTTGGAAAATTTATTAAATATATTAAATACAGTAAGTAATTTAAGATTAATAACTAATTTTCACTTTTAAATTTAACATGATATAAAACTTATATAAATATTAACTGTTTTGACCTTATGATTATTTGGGTGCCAAGAGAATATCTTGAGATATCTTATACCTTCATATTTTAGTTAATTGTGTTGGTAATAATCTGTTTTTGTGCGATTTGTATTTCTAACTCATCCTGCCTTGAAAATAATAGTTTCAATATTGCAGACGAACTAATTTCCTACAAAATTTGTTTGATTTTTTTTGGTTTATCCTTTACTTATGTAGAAAATTGTAACTTAAGATATCGTAACTAAATGATGTACTTTTCAGAACTCAGCAATAGAAAAATCATTTCTTTTCGATGTAGTTTCAAAGATCTACATAGCGACTGATTCAACACCAGTGGACATGCAAAGTTACGAATTATGTTGCGATATGATTGATGTCGTTATTGACGTTTCTTGGATCTATGGGATAAGAGATGACCAGGAACCTGCAGCATTCGATGAACAAAGTTCTAGTCTAATCAAATTAAACAATGGAACCGTTTTGTATTTGAGAGAAGTTAATAAATTTTTGGCGTTGGTATGCATTCTGCGAGACGATAATTTCGATCATAAAGGTAAATATAACCATATTCCATCACTCAAGCCTGGTCGGTCACTGTTATCTTTTAGGTATCATTGATTACAACTTTCTGTGCTTCCGGGGAGCAATCCAAAAGGTATTCGATTTAAGGAATAAGATGCAATCATCAGTCATGAATAATTCAACTGGTAGTCCTCTGACCAATGGTGAAACTAGTTTAAGTGAGAATGCCTTAAATTTACGATAACTTTCGCGAAATTTTGTAAAACTAAAAGTTTTTTATTATTATCAAAAATTTACCACAAAACATGCATTCTCAACAACTGCTAACCTTCCTAATTTGTTGATTTTGTGGACAGCTTGTATATGCTATAAGGTGATGTATATTTTTCTTAGTCCATTATATTTAAAGATGTACTGTTTTTATATATGTGAAAACCCGCCCTGCAAAAAAATATACTTTCTCTAATATTTGTGGAATGAAACTATTTTCCTGATTAAATATACTGTTCTATTCCATATTGATTTTTAGTATATTTGACAATTAGTTGAATTGGTTGGGAGTACTTTATTCTACAAAATTCTTATAAGTGTAAGAACAGCATTAGGATTGTAAGAATATTTGCAATTAATTAGGTTTAAAATTATTTACAATATTGCAACAACTTGAAAAATTATATGGAAAACTCAGTGGTTTCTTCTAGAAGTATCTCCAATAATTTCTAAGCTACGTTCTGATTTTGAAAAATCTTCAAAACTTATAATAATATATAATTTTTTATTATTTCCATTTTTCAATATATTCATATGCTACTTTAATTTTTGCTGCTCAACATTATGGTATTTTGCGGCTACCGCTTATGGAAGCTGCCACCTCTGCTAATACCAGCAAACTTTGGTTTCGGTTGAACCTTCGGTGGTGTAAGTTTCAAATTAGCTTTGTTTATTAACTGTTGAATATTTGGTTTCAGTTCAGGTTTTTTTGACGAGGGGGCTAGAACTTCATCATATTCTTCTTCTGGCTCATCACTTAGCATCGGCGGAATTTCTTTCTGTGTTTGTGCAACAGTGAAACTTATGTCTACAGAATTATTATGCACTGGTTGGAGTTGGCTTTTCTCATTTAATGGAAGGTCGTACTCTACATCTCCATCCTCTTCAAGTTCATCTGCTTGAGGTGCTGGAGGGGCACTTTTTTTCTTGAACGAGTACAGAAATGATTTTGAGTTTGCTTGCAGCGGTGGTGGAAGCGGTGGAGGTGTTTCTTCCTGCTTTTGTACAGGTGGAAGGGAAGGTTTGTTAATATGTACTGGACATTCGTAAATATTTTCTTCATTTTCATCGTCTACTTGATCAGGTGACAAATCTACAGCGTCATAAGTGTCTGTTGGTTCATCGGTATTCTTGTTAAGTGGCCTCGTTATATATGGATTTGGTATACTTGGTGATTGTGGTAACGGTGGAAGTTCCTTTATTAAAATTTTTGGTTTCTTGCTATAAAGCAAAAATGTTGGTGAAACCTGAAAATATTACTAAGACAAATCTACTTACGGTTGTTTGAATTCTACATTCTCTTCTGCGCTGTTTTCATCTGGTAGTGTTTTGGCTGTTTTACTTATGGCAGTTATCCATTGATCCACATCCTTTGTATTTTTTGCTATAAACTAAAAATATTTCTTATTCATTGGATTTTTTTTATTAGTGCATAAGTGGAAGTGCGGTTTTTACAATCCTTAGCTACTTTTTAATGAGAAGACAAATATGATTTTTGATAAATAACAATAACTGTATAATACATAAACTACTAGAGTTAAGTCAGTTTTCTATACACTATTTCCGTTTTCTTATTAAAAAGTAGCTCAGGAATACGAAAAATGCATCGATATGTAATATCAATGATAATAAAAAAAGTTTATGTCATGCTACTCTCAAATTAGATCACTCAATGATTTAATAAATGAATAACAATTTAAAAATGGTTAAACATTGTTTAGAGCTAACTACAGAATCCAAAAATTAAATACAACCTGCTAATTTAGCACATCACTTACTTGATGGCTTTTTGCAGCCGAAATAAGTTCAAACGACCTGGATTCCTTTTTGCATTTTGTATCTTTTGAGTCACAATATTTCACAACGTACATTTCTAAATCGAGAAATTCGGTAGGTCTGCTATCTTTTTCAGAATGGTACAGCAACATCCAGCCATCTATCACCACGCTAAGAAGTCTAGACTGGTGTCCTAAAAACCACAGTGCCTTCCTTCTTTCCAAATATCCCCATTTGTTGTCTTGTTTTACTTCCGACACACCTTTAGCTGTGGTATCAAACATTGTATTTAGTCATCACATGTTTTACCGTAACCATACTTACACATGTAAGGACAATCTCTAGCAATCTGCTGCTCTTCTATGGCAGAATATTCTTCGTCTGGATCCGTTTCTTTGGGTTTTTCTTCTATTGGGGAAGGCACTAAAATTTAATATTTTTATTATGTATTTGTGCCACTGTTAAAGTGCGATCTTACTTTCCAAATTGTATTAAAAAGAACATTAGTAAAAGTATATTGGGTGTGTTCTAAAATGTTACGAAAACACTAGTTGCCATATTGTTCAATTTCAGCATAATAGAAAATTGAAAGTAATTAAGTTATGTTTTAAAACGTTTTTCAAGGCCTTAAAAATGCCACATTGACATCACATCTCATATGTTTTACCATACCTACTGAGCATGATATGCAGGTGATCCCCGGTATAAAGTATACCAAAAAATTTATTAAAAATTTTTATATCGTAAATAAATCAAATTTTGAGGAAAACACATAGAAAAGATCGATACAGAAATGCTGGGGAGATCTGTCGGCGGGCAGCGAAACAGTCTTAAAAAAGTGTGCTCAAAGGTAATCGCACGTGGTAACAAAAAAAGTTTTTTTTTGTTTTACCCGCGGGGAATTGCTTGAGATAGGTGCCGACTTAAAAACCGTTTTAAGGTATTAAAAAAATGAGTTTTTACTTATAGCTAGGTTGCGGATATAGGGAGCCATCGTGTGCTGGTCGAACGGAACTAGCTCGGTCTGTTAGTTTTATATTTCACCACACGATGGCGCTACCAAAACTAAGAGACGAGCAAGCTCTGTTAGGAGTGGGAACCAATGTTTTTTTGTTGTGTTTTTACCCCCCCCAGTGAGCTCGGTCTTCCAAGTACTAGACTACTTACTTATGCACGTACAGTAGGGTGGCCCTTGTCTACTATTAATAAAACATTGATATTTGAATATGGCTTTTCAGCAAACTTTGATATTATGCTTCAATCAGTTCAGTAATCAATTAAATTGTTATGGAAATAAATAATTCCCGCATTTTTCATTACTTGACCTGAATAATTGCATACATATATGAACTAAAGAATGCAATCTAGTGCAATCTACCTGCACGTGTTTCCGATGAGATAGAGAGCTGTAAATTTACACAGATTATTTGTAAATTATTTTGATTCGATTTAGGATCGTTACAAAGCGAAGTTTTGCATTTTTCAAAACATTTTTTATATTCTTTTTTTATATTATTTATTATTACTTTTTGATCTTCTGCTAAATATTTAGTCATTGTGGTTTCAATATTTTAGCATAATCTTTTATGAATTTACGATAATATCCTAATAAACCAGCGAATGATTTTATTTCGGTTTTTGTTCTGGGTAACGGATATTTTTTAATTGTCTCTATCTTTGATGGATCAGGTTTTACTCCTTCATTAGTAATTAAATATCCAAGATGTGTCAATTACTTTTTCAAAAACTCACCGCTAGGTCTAAACATGTAAAATAATTATAATTAGCTGTTCCTAATTTATTCAATCTTTCAGTTATATATTTGGCAAAGGGTACTTATCTTTTTTTGTCTTATTCAAACGTCGATAGTTAATTACACTAATCGATAGTGTAATGAAACTGAGGATGACCATGAGGAATTACTTTCTCTAATAATTCTTTGATCTAACATTTTATCTATTTGTCTTTTTATCGTAATCTTCTGATCATATGGTATTCTATAGGGTTTTTGGTAAATTGGTACGTCATCAGTTAAATGTATTTCATGTTTACTTTTTAAATGAAAAATTAATGGTATGTCATCATTATGAATTATCTAATGATATTTATAAAGTAAATTTTTAATTACAACTGCCTCTTCTGAGAAGCTTTAATTTTTCTTTAATTGTCGTTGCTTGAATATTTTTTACTTCGTTCGGATTTAATTCTGACACTTTGTTCTTTATACGGTAATTCATTTCCTCTACGTCTATGGATTCGACAATTATTTTTATAGAGTACTCATTAAAATTTGTTACTTCTACTAGAGCTTCATGATGATTTACTGTTATTATTGAGCTTGCAATTTCTACGCCTTTCATTAATTATGTATTATTCAGCACATACTGTTCTTTACTTTGTTGTATGTGTGACTTTATTTATCTGTCGCATTCTCGCGGGTATTTCTAACACGGGATTATTCAACTTGAATGGAATAGCTGCGTAAGGTATTTCTAAGATTTTATTTTTATAATCTAATCTTGCTTCTTTTTCAGTATATCAGGTCCTATGATACCGTCGTATTTTTCTGAAAAATTTATTATGCTGAAAGTATATAAATGATCTGGATCGTTGAATATTTGTAAACTAGGTATTTTAATTTTATATTCGTTCAGAGTGGTACCATGCATAAAATTTCACATAAAATGGTTCATAAAATAAGTCTTGAAAATAAATTTCAATTAAATTATGTGACAAGCTTGAAGCTAATGCTCCGCTATCAATTAAAATTTTAGCATTATTTAATTCTGATACAGTAATATAGGGTAGTCTATTTAAATTTTGATCATTTAATTCAAAAGTTTCTAATGGTTCTCCGAGGCTGTTATAGGAAAATTTTCATTTTCTTCCTCATAAAAATTTTCTAAAAAAACCGTGCCTCGAGGCCGAATACATTCAATTGATTTGAACCTTCCCGTTTAATTATACAGAATTACAATAATGCGAATTTCGATTATGCTTACAACTTGAATTAACGTATATTATCTACCAGCCTGCGTTTGTTGGGTGACATTAAAAAAAATCAACAGTAATTTATTATGTTGATTACGAAAAAAATCAAAAAAAAAATTTTGCGGTAGGGACCGTGAAAAATTTTTACGTCAAAAGCTCCAAAATCAAAAAAATCTAGAGGCTTGGAGTGAGCTTATAATTCTAACAAAATTACATCCTAGTAGTAGTTTATTATGTTGATCACGGAAAAAATATTCAAAAAAATCTTCATTCCATATGCACTTTAATTCAACAAATTTAATTCAACCAAATTGCAAGTAATATTACTTCCCATTATTAGTTCCTAAGCATTGCCACTCTAACTGCAAAATTTCTTAGTGCTACTTTCCAGAAAGTTGATCAATTTCACTGTATAAAATGTTTAGTAGTAACTCATGAGTATCTAACTGATTCCCAATGCTTTGTCCATATTGTGGGTTTAGGAAGTAGCTCTGCAGTATATTCCGAAATGGACACGACAAAGGTTCCGATATTCCTTTGCCAATTTCGTGCATAGAGGCATGATGAGAAATAATATGGAGAGGGAATTCATATCTTCTTTGTCTACAGAATGATTAGGTGAAAGAGACGAGAAATCACTGGAATCACTGTTCCATAAAATGGACTGAAGAAAAGATTCCGGATTTTTTACCCACTTCCTCCTTCCTTCTAGAACGCAAAAAAGTACCAAATATCTCGAGGATTTTTCTAATTCGCTGATAAAGTTCGTGGTAATGGCAGATCTCCTGCAGGGTCATTGAACCACTTGATTAGACTGAACCTACTTTATTGGAATTATCTGTAGCTAGATGTGATTTGAACTTGTCAAAAGCACTGTCACAATATTCCTGAAAAATATCTCGAGGATTTTCATGAATTCGCTGAAGAAGTTCTATCAAATGCCCAGATTGTGATCATTGAACCACTTGATCTTAACAAATTGATCGAAACTGACTTAAGTCCTGCAACAAAAGTGATGTTGTGTCGATCAACCGTGACAAATTTAAGAATTGAGCGGATGAATTGGGTTCGTCGTGTCCTGTAGACCACGCAGATCACAGTTTGACCAAAAAATTATCAAGAGGACTGTGCTTGTGTTCAACTTGAAAAGAAAACTATGATCTTTGTGTTTAGCGTCCCAGAAGATATATGGAAGTGTATTTGTGTAATTTTGGCTTGCTGAGTTAGAATCTATAATTGCTTATGTGAGTCGCATTTTGACGCAAATTTTTTCGCAAATTCGATTTTTTTTAATGATTTTTGAGACCTTTGAATAGAATTTTTTTCTTACTATTTTTATCGTGATCGGCATAATATCTACCACTGGAATGTTGGTTTATTTAATTTTGATTTTTTTTTAACCACTGTGGGAACTCGTACTTTATTTTCATGGAATCTGTTTGACGACTTTATAAAATATTTGGGGAATCACATTATTACAACTGACGTAAATTTTATAGCTCCCATTTATAAACTAAAATTATACAAGTTGACTTGAACGTTTTTTTTGTATTTCGTTGACATCACACCGCAAGCGTACTTATCACTTGATAAAATAGTCAGAGTCACCAGGGAATTTTATACTAACCTTTAGGCGTCATATCAACATAGCTGGTATCCGGTTCCGCTATTGTAGTGGTGAATTTGGCGATAGTTTGTAATTGCGACTTAGATCTATTTATCAACCTTTCGGCCAATAGTTTTTGCTTTCCTGTGAATCCATCGTTCACGTTTTCCGAGAGAAAATTACAGATATCTACGAAAATTTTCTTCTAGAAATGAAATAGTAAACGAATATTGCTGTGTATGCACCTTTCAATAAAGACTCTACGTCTTCCACCAATAGATGACCATCTCCATTTAACATTTTCGGCTAATTTTCGACGACGTCCTACAATTAGTTCTAGATGAACTCTGTAGTACACTTTATTGTCACTAATAAATATCACATTTCTAAAATATTAACAATGTATCACAAATCACATGTATATGGGTTGCAACTTACAATACTATTGTCACTACTGAACATGGTATGTTGCTCACCGTTCGCTGTGGCGTCCCGCGTCCGTAGATAGCACAAACCTCCTGCAGAGACAAGGCGTAGTCTCTACTGTCGTCGCTCCATTAATTAAATCTCTTACTCATTGAAGTAAAATTAATGAATAGCGCCGGACTGAAAGCAGCTAATTTCAGGATGTGTGCCGATAGTTTCATGTTATACACTGATTTTTTCTATGAATTTATCATAATAAAAAAAATTAACGTCGACAACGTGGACATTTTTTTATTACTAAACCTGCATGAAACTACCGTGAAGGGAACAATTTTATTCATAAAGTAAATAATTTTTCAAAAGATAAACAGATAAAGACAACATGAATCAACTAAGAATCAAACAGAATTGGGCGGCTTTGTTGATTTGAATGTGATTAGGAATATTTATAATTGCCGACGTAATTATTTCATCATTTCGTGTACACGAAACCTGTTCGCCATTGTTAACTTGTTTGTTATTATAGTTACGATCTTCCTTAAATGGACAAAGTATCTGTATTTTCCCTGCTTGTTAGAAGTGCATATTAAAAAAACATTGAATGCATTCAATACTACCCAAACCATACAATAGCAGAAAAAAGCAATATAATTAAGAATATCGCCCACAATAAACATTTCAGACCCTCAATTTCATAAAGATAACATAAGGAATTTTGAATTAGCTTTCATAAAAAATTAATCCAACAAGAAACCAACAAAGTAAAACCACATACTACAAACCAAAACTCACATATGTAGGGATTCCTTAGTCCAATTCTGCCGCAATTAATGCTAGAAATTTTCTAAAGCAATATAACCTAACTCCAGCAATCAGTTCATCAAATAAAGCAACATTTCTATTCACGAACACAAAAAGCAAATTAGCTAAGATAGCTCAAAATAATATAGTATATAAAATTAAATGTAAAAATTCTACTGATGTATACATAGTTAGTTAATTTAAATGGAATGAGTTCTATTTTTTTCTTAATCTACATTTAATTTACAACAACTTTCGTAATACGTTTGCAAGGCCTAAACTTAATTGTTTTCGAGATATTGAATTTTTTCGCAAAAATTATGCAACCGCAGCAACATTTTGAAGAACGCATTTTCATAATTAGGCTTATGCGATAATGTTCATATTTCATTAAATATTAGTTGAGACATCGGACTTTTCAGATATGCGCCCGGCGGGACGTTCTTTCGTACATTATTTCCAAAATTGAATTTTGAAATAAGAAAACTTCAAATGACAAAAGATGATTTTTTCTAAATGGCATCTACCAAATATTTTTATGAGAAAGCGATTCTTTCACAATACATTAATTTGTTGTACATTGGGTTGCCTACAAATTAGTATCAACTTTGACGTTTATGTAAGTTAGGTTGATTGATTTCATATTTAGGTTCAAAAATTAATGCAGGTATCATTTGGCAATCGAACTACGAAGATATATCACAAACAAAAAAGAAAAAACCTATTAAACAGGAGATATTGAAACAAGAAAATACTAAAAAAATGGAATTTACTTTTTTACATTCATACAGTGCCAATCGAAAATAATTTCATGAAGTCGATATATACAGAGCGTCCCACTTTCATGAAACCATCTTCATGCCAAAAGCTATTTAAGTGATGTTTTAAATTTGAGTTACCTTTCAGCTTATCAAGTTTGTTCCTTACCAGAGGGAATCACTTAGGAAGTTGCAGGTGGATGATTGGTGACTTTTATGGCAAAAATAAAATTCTTCATCGGCAGCTTCCAAAACTAGTATGCACTAAACTTAAAGTAAAATTAAAAGGTAAAGACTGCCAGATAGTGATTTTTTACCACAAGGTTGTTAGTATACACAAAACGGTTGCTAGTATTAAAAATTAATGGTCTTCTATCCATGTCTTCTGATGTTTCAAAATGTCTTTTTTTGCTGTTTATAAATATCTCAAAACTAATAATGTTCATTCATTAATACAACATAATTTTGTTAGAACCTATTTTGCGTTATTTGTTTTTACAGCAAATTGGGGTTGTTAAGGTAAAATGCATCATTTCTGAAAAAGTGGATATTTATTGAAATAGATTAATATAATATTCTAAACAGAAAATAAACAGAATTTCTAATAGGAGCGACAATTTTTCAACTATTAACAATCTTATAGTGAAAAATGCATTCTTAAAAATCTGGATAACTAAATATAATCGTATTTGATTTGATGATCCCCCAACCATTTTATGAAATACGAGGGTAGCTCCATGAAAGGTGGGACAACTATAATTAAACCCTTTTATTGGCATAAACAGCCAAACGAACAAACAAAATATCACGTCCACATCTATACTACATTTAACGATTAATAGAACATAATATAATTTTCTTTGTATCCTTATATTTGTTTACAAATAAAAGTTAATCAACGTATAATATTTTGGAACTGTACGTAGTATATATAGTATTACTTTTCATGCCACTGTATGCAGTGGTCAACGGCTTAAAACATTGATATTGAAAATGACAAAAGTATCATGAATGTTGAAATATATCTGTAGACTTTTCAATAAACAACAGAATCTTAATCGCTATCAATATTAATGGTCTTCAAATCCGTCCAGTTGATTTCGACCTCCATCTTCTGGCCAGAATGGAAACAAACTTTTACTTTAATAGGAGCATACATGTCTTTATCCAATGCAGACCATCCCGTATACTAAAATTAAAGCAAAATCTGTAGTATGAAAAAAAATTAAGCATATTCTGTTACGAAAAATTTGTAGGATTATAAAGTACATAATGAATGTATAAGCACCATAACACAGCATTTTGAGCATATCATTGTAGTAACCTTTTTGTCCATTTTAATGTAAGGAACCGCTATATACTTACAATGGACGTATTGCGGTGTCTGACCAAATCGCCTTGTTTAAACGGTTCGTACTTTTGCAACAGTGCTTTCCCATCAATCTTCCAAATACACGGTGGATTACTCATATCTCCTGATTGTGCATCTTTCTTTGCAATCACAAACGTTCCTGGCTGAAAATACAAAAAAGCAATATGATATATTGCGTTCAATTAATATAGTTGTTATTAATGCTCACATAATAATACCATTATCTCTGAACCTTTGCGTAAAACTATGTTATGTGTGAATTTCATATTCAATTCATATCAGTCAGCATCATGTTTTAAAAATATAAAAACATTAACTGTAGATTATTGTGCTTCTAATAAAGCATGGATGACCTCAAATCTTTATTGATTACTTGAAGAAATGGGATAGAGAACTTATTACCAAAAACGCAAAATATTGTTATTAGTTGATAATTTCTCCTGCTCATCCAAATGTTGAACTTCATAACATTACACTACATTTCTTTCCACCCAATGCTACATGAGTTTTGCATTGGGTGGAAAGCACACTTGCAGCACATTTGGAGTCTGAAACAAGTTTATAGAAAACAAATGTTGATGCAAAGTACGGAACTTCCAGAACTTTTATTTCTCGTGAAGAACATTTCGCTCTAGGTTTTAAAGCTGCGACAAATAGATAGATTAACTCTTTTGTTGTGAGTAAATGTTTCAGGAACTTTGAAACTTAAACCGATGTTAGTGTATCATTCACAAATACCACATGCTTTAAAGGGTATAAACAAAAACATGTTGCCTGTTTATTGGAAATGGAACAAGAAAGCTTGCGTCATGCAAGTAGTTTTCACAGATTGGTACGCAAGTTATTTTTGTTCTACTGTGCTTCGTTTTTGTGAAGAAAATAATTTACTACCCAAGGCCCTTCTTCTCTTGGACAATGCTTTTGGACATCCTCAAAACCTCGATGGTATAAGAACACCATTGGTGTGAAGATTGTTTACATGCTCCCCAATATAACATCTGTTTTGCAACCAATGGATCAAGCGGTTATTGCAACCTTCGCAGCTTATTATCTTCGTAATACCTTTATGTGATGTGATGAAAATCTTAGACACTTCAGATAGAACAATTAAAGACTATTGGCGGTCTTTTGATATCTTCAGAGGCTTTAAAATCATCATGTCGGCTTGAGATGAAATGTCAGTAAAGTGCTTAAATGGAGACTGGCGCAAATTTCTGCCAGTATTTGTGCACGATTTCGAAGAAGTAGCGAATGAGGAGAATTTAATTAAAGACATTAGTAGGTTTGCGCACAATGTCAGCCACTCTCCAAAGAAGACTTAGAAGAATTAACCAAAGAATTAGGTCCTCAACAGTCAGAGGAGGAAGAGAAAGAAAGCGAAGAAGAAACTCCAAGAGTTATTAAAACAGCCGATCTAAAGCATTTCCTTTCAATCACGGAAAGTTTGATGGATGAACTTTGTGAGTTAGACAACAATTGGGAATGAAGTGCAAATGTAAAAAGGAGTATCATCACATCCATTCGACCATATTCCAAAATTCTTAATGAAAGAAAACAAAAATCTAAACAATTAAAGCTGGATACTTTTTCCAGAAAAATGTAAGAGATCCATTTAGATTACGGGTTTTTATTACAGAAGATTCATTTACAAATGAAGATTAAGAATCCAATGATAAAAATGAAAAGGAAAATGAGGTTCTGAATAACGATTTAGGAGTTACATTCGATTTTTCTAGGAAAACTGATAACTTTACATCGAAACAAAATATTACAAAAGGAAGTAACTGTATTGTGTAATATAACACAGAATTCTTCAGAAATGGATGTTGCGTTCAAATTGTTTCCAAAATGTCTTGGGATGTGGATTTCTCAATCTACTAATCAGCGATTGGACTGGAAAAAACAATTAATAAAAAAATCATGAAGACATCCAGTGGTGAAATTATGATTGTATTAGGTTGTTCACTAGTAATGTGTTATAATCGTTTACCGACATATCACATGTACTGGTCTAATAGAAAGTCGTTGGGAAATGAAGAAATTAAGAACGCAATATCTAGAGATAGATGTTGCCAGTTATTGCTTTCAAAACTGTATTTCAAAAATCCCGAGAAACCAAAAGATGCATCCAAAGTGTATTATATGGAATAAATATTATCGTATCTGAAAAAACCTTCGGCCAGAAGTGACAGTACATATCAATCAATTGACGAGATGATGATGAAATTCATAGGAAGATCGTCAATGAAACAATATCTTCCACTAAAACTCATCGAAAGAAGAATAAAGCTATGGACAAGGTGTGATGCTAAAACAGGTTATGTATACGATACCAATATTTATTCTGGAAAAGAAAGTTCAAGACATGAAGGAACACTTGGTGAAAAAGTCATAAAAACGTTAACTCAATCAATACGAGTCACAGTTGTAGTTCTGTGCTTTGATCGGTTTTTACTTCTATACAATTTAGGCATACACTACCATGCGTAGTTGGTAGTGTAGTTGGGACATGTATGATAACCAGAAAATATCTTCCCAATTTGAAGGTACTCTTGAGAGAGGAGAGTACCCCCAAATTCTCTTTGAGTGAAATGATGGTATGCAAAGAAGGTATAATTTCTACTCTAGATACTAAAGATTTTTTGGTAGTAAGCAATTGTCACATCAGTAAAGTTGGTGAAAGAAATCACTTGTCCCGATTCAATTTTGTTTTATAATCCATATATAGGAGGCATCGACCATGCTGACCAAATGTTATCTACTTACGACTACAATATACAACGCATATATTATATACAATGAAACAAGACATTCGACAATGCCTTTTATAAACTTTTTGACATCGGTGGCAGAAAATATGATACCCATTGGTAAATCACAGATGGGCAAAAATAATTATGAGAACAGGGGAAGACCATCAAATAGAACTAAATTTATAGAAAATGTTGGTGATCATTTGCCTATTTCAGGAACTTCAAGAAAAAGGTGTGTCAGGTCAAGTTTACTTGAGAAATGTGCAAAGTAGTGCTTTGCACTGATTGTTTTGCAAAATCCACTCATAAATGTCTGATCTATTAGATAAATATTAATAAACAAATGTGGAATTTAACAGCGACATGACAAAAAAAGAGCGCGAAATTCAGGCAAACTAATAATGAAAACCGAAACCCAGAAGAAAATCAAAACAACGACTTTGGCAATGGAAAAGGAGGATGAAAAGTTAAAGAAAAAGTCCAAGATTGTATGTGCAATGTGGAATGTAAGAGGAACTCCCAAAAGGAGCACTGAACGAATTAATAAAGGAAATAAAAAGATATAATTTACATATTGTGCCTATCCAGGAAACGAAACAATTGGGGTCGGAAATTGTAGAAATTGATGACGTAGTTCTATGTAAAAGTGGAGGAAGTGCTGGAAGATTTGGGACAGGTTTTATAATAAAAGGCAGTTTCAAGAACAAGATAATGAATTTCAATCCAATATCATCAAGAATGTGTTCGATAAAAATAAAGGAAGAGAAGCGAAATATAAGTATCATAAATGTACATGCTCCCACAGAAGAAAAAAAAAGAAGAAGAGAAAGATTTATTTTATGAGCTGTTGGAGAGAGAGTATGAGAAATTACCAATGCATGATATTAAAATGGTGATGGGAGACTGTAATGCAAAGGTGCGACAGGAAGAGATATACAGATCAACGGTTGGGAGACACATTAAGTACACAATTACAAACGATGGTCTGAGGCTGATAGGTTTTGCGACGGAAAAAAAACATGGTGGTAAGAAG
>JAWQRJ010000589.1:0-19738 GCA_033557515.1 Diorygopyx duplodentatus | reverse complement strand
TTCTTGACATTTCTGTGTTTCATTTATGATACAATTCAGTTGTAACTTATGATTAATAAATTTTGAAAATAATGCTTATTTTTCATTAGTCGTAGAAAAATATCTACTTATAGATAAAATAATGTATACAAATCTCATTTAATGGCCATTAAGTAATGAATACGAATGAATAATTCTTATACTCATGTCTTAATGGCCATCATTAAATGATCGTTGTATAATATATACTATAAAATGTTTAATAAGGTCTTTAAATATCGACACATTAATAAATGTTGGCATTTTTCGACTATTGACAAATGCACAAATCACAATAACTTAACCAAAAGCAAAATTCCTAAGCTTAAAATATTCCAGATTAAAGCTAAAATGGGTATGCGAGTGTGCGAGTATGAGTGCGAGTATGAAAAAGTGGAAACTTGTGCCGTAGTGTAAAAACTGCCGAAACCTTTGCAATTTTTACAGGTATACTAGACGATTTTGTAGGAAGAAATCGAGATTTGCCAAATGCTTCGGGAAACATCTGACCTCAGAGTGTCCTAAGACGGATACAACTCACCAGAATGCAGCAACAGTGGCGAAAAGCACACTGCAAGCTATAGTGGATGTACAGTCGTTAAGAAAATACAGAAAATCGGGGATCAAAAACAAAATGATAAAAATCAAGTCAAACCAATCTGAAGATGCTTCCAAAACGCTCGCAGTTTTGGAAGAATGTCACAGGAAATGGCATAAAAAAAGAGGTGCAGAATAGCTACCCTCAGAAGTAGTCAGACATAATGAAAACCACATTCGTGTTGCATTGAAACAATAAATAAATTACTTAGTCTTGTTGATGCATCGTAGATCCTAAATAATTTTTGATAATTTTTAACTTTAAAATGGACCTCTCACCAGATGCTAATGAAACCGGGAGAGTAAGTAATATTCTTAACGCAATTGTTGTGTTGGGAAAAGTTGAAATTAAATCGTTTGTAAAAATATATTGTAAAAGGGTATGTAGATTACTTGTTGCCTGATTTTCTAGAAAATGCAGTTTTAAAGCATTAATTTGATTATATAAATCAATACCGTCAATATCCGTGGCCAAATAAATTTCCTTTATTTGCAGTCTTTTGTTTAATCTAGCCGACTTTGTATCTCTTATAGTTGTCGAGATACCAATGGTGGGCATCGAAAAATTCACCACCGTATAGCTATCGTTGTGCTCTATCTTTATTTGACTTAATTTGGAATATTGAAAATTTCTGTAACTTTCGAAAAAATTTCCCTAATCTCTCTTCTCTTCTTTTCTTTTCTTGCAGGATGACATCCGAGCGCTGATCTGGTATGCAGTGGCGGAAGTTGGCACGCACGAAGATCACATCCGGACGGTCGCGCACGCGCAATATGCTGTGCTGCGGTCGTAGCAGAAAGGTAAGCCGAGAGAACTCTGCCCCTTTGCTGAAAAAAAAACTGCCCCTTAACGATTAAAAAGCAAGAAAAACCATCCCGCGTCTCCTCTGCTCTCCATTCGAAGCGAAACGGAGTGAGTGAGTTTCGCTCGGGGACGTCTAGAGTGCCGAGCGCGCCACGTCACTCACGGCCCACTTTAATTACTCGCGCGTCCCGCAGGTACGCTGCCGTCGCGACGGCGAGTAAGTCCGGTGGGCGTGAGTCACGTGACGACGTCGCATTCATAACGACGCGATCGGCCACGGCCGCCTACGACGGTATAATAATTGCGAGCGAGGAAGAAAGGCTTGGCGGGAGGAGGCGATTTTTATTATTAGTGCAATATCGAGAGGGAAAAAAGGGGTTAACGAAAAACGTTTTTGCGTAAATTAAATTTGGATTTGTCAATTTCGGTGTGTTTCTATCTCTGTGTAAAAGGAATAAAGGTCGGGTAAAGTTTTTGGAAGTGTAACAATATCGATTCTTTGTGCGGTTCTTTTCGGTGGTACGTGCCATCAATATTTATGAACTTCTCCCCCGGAGTTTGTCGAACGAATTCTTGTCCGTGTCGTTACGAAAACCCCTAATCATAAACCGTCGCTTTTCAAAGAACGGTGTCGGCAAATTGGTTGTGTGATGAATAAAGCAACAAACCACATCAAGAGGAAATTTTTTTAACCATTGTTTTTTCTTCAACATTCTGAACGAAAAAAAAAACATGAAAAAAAACAAAATATGTATAAATAGCAGAACGAGTGGATTCTTTCGCAGTTGTAATCTAGTTTTTGTTTTAAAATAAATAAAAGTTTTTAAAAATCCATGAATTTATTGACGTACTAAATTTGGCCAGAAATGTTTTTACAGAAAATCTTTTTTCTTTATATCTACTAAAGCACAAAAGATAATAAATCCCACATATGCAGTCTTTTGTTGAAAACAAAACATAGTTCTTAATCATGGATAGCGTGATGTGGGTTAAAATCTGTGTGGAATGTGATTTTTCTTCATTCTCTACAAGTTTTGTTTGCGTTGTTGTTACATTTTGGCAACTTGCACATAGATCTCGCCCAGCCATGAAAATCCGACACAGCCCGCTACGTTAGATTTTCACGTAGCGTACGTAGAATAATCGCTAAGCATGCGTCTACCGGTGCGCCAACTTGGATTTTCGGAACGCCCCCTCTCGGCCAGATGCGCCGATAAAGTAGAGACCGCGTGCGGAAGCGATTAATTACCGGGGGAATTGTGCGATGAGCCCGTCGATAAGATAGCGCTCCGCGGAAAGGGGGAATTGCTTCGGGGAATTACTAGAAGGAGCGATGCCTGATGAAAGGGGAACGTGACGTCAATTAGTGTACGAAAAATATCGAGAAATGCAATTAGAAATGGGTTTTGATAAATCGAAGGTATTGCCAAACGAAAATCGTTCAAATCATGCAATTACTTTATTTCGAGAAATTATTTTGATATTTAGCAATAGCTCGAGAAAAAATGAACTCTCGGGACACAAATGTTAATTCTAATTAAACAATTTATATCAGAACTTTCAGAATTTTGATCACTTCATCTTTTCTACTGTGTTTGTTTAAAATAATAACATTAATTTAAACAGGACCTTAATTTAAAACAATTATTCCATTAAAACAATTTAAACATTCTCATTTGGTTTAAGTCAAAATATTATTATATTAATAAGTGAAATACAATAATATTTTGGTACGAAAACACTCACTCGTATACAATACACTAGACTCTTTTTATTGTTTTTTTAACTAATAATTACTTTTTTGCAGTTATTACGAGGAAACAATACTGTCATTCATGTAAGTCATCCACACGTTAGGCCGGTGTCTTTTGTTGCTCGTGCCATTTTTTTTTTCTGTTACTTTCATTATCATTTTCAAATCTTATTACTTACGCCACTTAAATTACATAATTTACGCTTCTTCTTTCTATAGATACGCTTGGTAGCACATTTTACTATAGGTTTTTTAATATTGTTTTTTCCCTTTAGTTTTCATCAATATACACGTGTTATTTAATATAAGCAATTTTAATGAATCGTCTATATGTTTACTACGTGGTATTTATTGTTGCTTGTTTATGTACACTTTTTGTGATTTTTTTGTGATTTTTTTTTGTGGGTTTCGTTTTGGAATTCTCTCTGTATTTGTATTTCGATATTTTCGTCGGTATTATATTATGCTTAATATTGGTTTTAGCTACTTAGGAAGGTTTTTAGGAGTAGCTTAGCTTGTTTTATTGATGAAACAGACTTTTCAATAATCGAAAAGGTATTTTCTTTTGAATGGAAATTGTGACCTATAAACGCGGTAGGAAAATTGGAAATTCACGGCCGAACAATGAGGGGAATTGATAGCGGGGTCGGAATGTAATTAATCGTTTTATGAAGGGCAAAGTTTAATTCCTCAAAATATCTTAAATTGAAATTGATTTTTTCTTACGAACATTTCCTATAAAAACTACAGTGTAATACAATTGTACCAAGATAGAACCAAATTAAATTGTACTAACTAAATAAATAATAAATATAAAGCAAAGTAAACGCAAATGTTTGGGATAGAAGTATACATTTTTACGCATTTCAACAATATACTAATTTTGCATGTATATGCTGATTTTAGCGCCATTTAATCGTTGTAAATTGGTTATCATGTATTCGCAACAGTCTGTCAAGGTGACGTGAGTTGAACATTGATGTTAACCTGCTGATCCATTAAAGTCCCTAGACGTAAGAACTTGCAACTGAAGTAAACTTTAATTAAAGAGTACAGAAAACCGGACAGGTAAATAACTTTAAATTAAATATTGACAGTATTTGGGAAACTCAGCAAAGATCGGTCGACCAGGTATAAAAGGCCAAACAGTAATACGAGCAATAAATAAATAAATACTTTTTATTAGTTAGTCTCTTACTACCTTTTATTAAAATATTTAAGAAATGACTCGGTAAGTTTATAAAAACGCATTTGAATAGGTAGGAGCAGTGATTAATAGGTAGGAGCAGGAAGATCTTAAGTGACTGAGAGCAAAAACTGTTTTTTTCTTGCATTCCCGAAATTTAAATATTTTGAAAATTTAAATATTACTTTGAAATTTAACAAATATTTTATTCATTTCATAATTAATAATACAATACACATTTATATTATCTGTCACACTTGAATGAATTTTGGATTACAAATTATATTATTATAATATTACTATTAAATTAACGCTTTACTATTAAATAAACGCTTGGCATCTGTTAACTGGATTTTTCGGAGGGCATTCAAGAATAAAGAAAACATTTGCGGACAATAGGGTTTCTGAAATACCGAATTTAACAGAAGGTTGCAGCATATGGAACCAGGTTATATTTTCCGAAAATCCTGCACGCGTTATAACTCCCAGTACTACTTCCGAGAAACTAAATCTTAATCGCGAGTCCAACGGTAAATCAGAAATTCTTAGAATTTGGGCATATTTGGATCGTTATAAAACAAACACTAAGTACAATATTTCGAAACGGCTTTCACGTAATGAAAGCGATCCACGGTAGCCTTCCCGCGGCTTATAAAGCAAGTCTTAATCTAAAATATGTCTACTCAGCATTTCCTTTGTTTGGAGATGATTCCTTTGTTCGGAGACAAACATGTCTACTCAGCATTTCCTTTGTTCGGAGATGACATTATGTGTACGAGTCACACATGGTGACACATAACTTATATATCGAAGTTGTTTACTGTGTATCTTTAAATTTCGAGCAATTTTTAATTTGGAAATTACGTAAGAAATTTTTTCGTTACGTAGGTCACTTGCGAGTACAAATTTGATCACGGAGCGTGCATTCCGTTGCGCGTCCACACGGTCGTCGTATCTCTGCAGCACAGCGAAAAAATTTCTCTCGACGAACTCAGAACGGAAGTGTTGCACAAGGTCATCAAAGAAGTGATCCCGACAAAGTACCTGGACGGGCAGACTATCGTGCACATCAACCCCTGCGGACTTTTCATCATCGGCGGGCCGCAAGTAAGTTTTTAGTTTGCTCCTAATCGTTAAAGGTAATGCGATGATTAAAAATCACATGATGTTCCTCTTAGTATTTGCTACTCTTGAGTGTGGCCATGATGTTAACACAAAATCTGATCGTTTTTTTTTCTTTTTACGAAAACAAAAACGCCCGCCCGTTTTTGTTTTCCGTAATTTTCGATTTAACCTTTCAGAGTGACGCTGGTTTGACGGGCAGGAAAATCATCGTGGACACGTACGGGGGCTGGGGGGCGCACGGTGGGGGTGCATTTTCCGGAAAAGATTTCACGAAAGTCGATAGGTCGGCCGCGTACGCAGCCCGTTGGGTCGCCAAATCTCTAGTCAAAGCCGGACTTTGCAAAAGATGTTTGGTGCAAGTGGCGTACGCGATTGGCGTGGCCGAACCGCTTTCCATAACGGTCTTCGATTATGGCACCTCGAAACTGTCGCAGAACGAGCTCCTGAGTGTCATAAGAAACAATTTCGATCTGAGACCAGGGAAGATCGTCAAGGAGCTGAACTTGCGACAGCCCATATACCAGAGAACGAGCACCTACGGACATTTCGGACGAGACGGATTCGCCTGGGAACAGCCTAAGGTGTTACGCATCAACTGATTTATAGCGATAAGATAATAGTCCTCTACGTTCTTTATAATTCCCTTTATGCTCTCTTCCATCCTCACCCCCTTCCTTTCTCTTTTTCTTTTTAGAAATCCCTATACATGTAAGTAGAATTTATTCCCGTTGGATACCCCTTTTTTTGTTTAAATTCGCCTTGGCACTCTGAACCTTGGGATGTGCCCCATCATCCATCGTCGTCGTCATGGGATAAAAAAAATTCAAACGAAGCACGAAACAATATTTAAAAACGGTTGCCTTCCGAAGACGGACCACGGCGGATCCCCGGGTGTACCCACACAACACGACGTACTCCCCGGGATTTGCTGCAATGGTTGTGTGCCCGAGTGAAACGTTCCGTTCCCGTTAGACTAGTTTTCACTCCCCGCCTTGTGTTGTGTTTACGAAAAAGATTCTATTTGGAAAAGAGCATTTCCGAAAACACTCCGGTCTGTCGATGGAAAGGCCGCCGATGGTTGAATTCGAATGGACACGAGTCCGGTCGCATTTACTGAACGAGAAGAGAAAAAAAAACCTGCCATGAGGATCATCACGATTCGATGACTTAGATTAACCGTTGATCGTAGCGTACTTTTTCTATTAGGTCATGTAATTTTGATGTGTACTCAACATGACAAGACAATAGCTGAGGTTAGCTATTAGTTTTTGTTGATTGATTTAATTAATTATGTATCATGATGAAGTAATGAGAATAAAGTTTATGAAAGGTAATTATATCTTTTTTAATTGATTTTCCTCCCTGCACTTAGGCCCCAATTGGATCCCTTGTGCTGCATTTAAGAGTTGGTAAGTAGAAATAAACTAAAGAGTTTAGTTCATTGGCAGAAAAATATAATGTTTTCTAGAACTATACTTACCTCAATTCCAATGCAGGCCAATTTGGTGTTACAACAGAAAAAGTCAATAATCACAATTAGATTTTATTACTTAATATAAAGTATAAAAATAGTGTATATCTATTCTTAGACACATATTTGTAGTGTAAACATTAACAATTGCTTATATTGCAAAGTTGAGCTTAAATTGTAAAACGTTTCAACAAATCCACGGGCGATTCTTAACAAAACAAGTACCACCTAACAATGCCGTTTTTACCACTTTTCACTAAAGTAATTTATCTTTTCATCTAAACAGAAATCAATTATAAGTAGTGGCCGTTCTGGAAAAAAAACATCTCCAATGATCAAAATTCGTTCATATACCTTAGAAACTAATCACGTGTATTAAAAAAATATGGCGTAAATATTCTTAAGGAAAAAAATATAAGTAGATAAAACATATGAAGACAAATATTTAGATGTATAAATGAAACTAAGATTTGTTGAGCGTATTGCGAATATCTTCGAGTAGCGGCTTGTAAATGTCTTCGTAACCGGATTTAATCATATCGCCGGCCAAAATGTCAAACGCAGATTCTAGTAAACGCTTTTTATTATGGAGACCGACGACATTAATCTGTAAACGGAAATTAACACAATAAAAAGTTAAGAATTCAGATTTATTTATTTTATCAATAGTTTTGTACGTACAGTAACAGGAAGTATATTGTGGTCTCTGGCCCCCTCCTCACGTGGTTGCGCATGTGGTCTCTTTACAGTTTTCCTCCTTTTCGCTGGGGGCGGTTGTCCAGCCGGAATATCTCCCAGTTCAGCTTCCTCCTTCTCACTGTCACGTTTAGGACAAGAACAGATTCTCACGCTTATAGATTTACGACCCTGTATCTCTCCACTATAAAAAAAACACAGATTAGTGGGGATCATCCCCCCCTCCCCCACTAAGTTTTTTTCGTACAGATCATCTTCCAAAGTGAATATCACTTCGATTGGCCTACGGTTCATGCCCGACGAACAGGAATTCTGGCAGACGAACTGGTACGTGAACGGAACAAAGTCGGTTCCCCTCTCCGGAGGACTCAACGGCATGCAAACGCTGAAATGTTGATCGCGACCGCCGTCGTACACCGCCTGGCTGTTCTTGCACCTCAAGATGTGATGGCGAATGGGCCCGTTGCCGTCCCTGTTCGAGCAATCCTCGTTGAACGAGTGCTGAAGGCACCTCTTCACCGGCTTGTTGGCGTCTTCGTGGCTGCTGAAACGCGGCTTGGCCCGCACGATGAAGTTTCTGCCGTGCTGGTAGTTCCACGTGAACTGCACTGTGAAGTCGTTGGACATCTTGATGAACAGTTTTTGCATCTTCGTCGAGTACTGGAATAAATTTTGTTTTCACGGTTTTCGGAAAAATTATGGGATTGGGCGCGTTTTACCACCAAACTTTTCGAGGCTGGTATGTCGACTTCGAAGTTATAATATCCGCCCAAGCTTTCATTGCTCGGGATACTGTCATATTCCTCTGGTACACTATCAACGTCTACCTTTAATAAGAAATACTCGCATCGATTTCAATTTTGTTAGGCGGATGATATTTTAATGTTAAAAGAAGAACCAGCAAAGATTTTAGTAACAAATGAAGTAACATAAAACAATCACACGTTCAATCAAAGGCGTTGATTGATGCGATCTTTTTATTCAACCAATATTTCGGTTGATAATTATAATAATAACAATTCAGGGTCAATAATAGTCTGCCAATTTACAAAACAGCGGCATTACAGGAAGCACAAATTAAATAAGATTACAATCAGAGGCGATATTTAATTACAAATGGGACGCAATTGATTTTTATCAGTTATCGGTAATACGTTAGTTGTATATAACGTATTATAGATAACTGATAAAAATCAATGACTTACCATAATAGGAATTATCTAATGATTTTAAACAATATGTAATTGAATATTTTCGTAATAGTATTTATTTTACCAGAGAAAAAAAGCAATATAATACAAGGAAATTAATTTTATGATTAAGTAAATAAATACACAAGAAAAGTTTTTTTTTTCAAACAAAACAAGTTATGTTGTTATCCAGTCTATAAAAAAGTTCGACCTTGAGATGATTTTTTCATAGTATTTTCCCACCACATTTTTAGATGTTGTAATTCAAGATTAACGACTTTTTTTTAACAAAAAATAATGCTTTAATTTAATTTTTTTTGGAATAATGAAATTTGCTTAAAAGATGATGTAATAATCGCAAACCTAGTGATAAGATAACCAATCATACAAACTAAAAGTGCAAGAACTGATAAATAAATATATACATAATTTACTTACCAGAAGAGTATCCCCATTGACCACTTCTTCTAACAAATATTTACTGTAAAAAATAAACAATAGGCTCTTTTTGATGGAAAAAAACGTTTATATAAATAAAAACTTACAAATCTTCGGAATTCATCAATGGGGCGATATCTGACATAATTGTAAAGTATCCTAAATGAAAATACTGAAATATAATTGCAAATACGTAACCTGTGCAGGTATATTTTTAAAGTTTTTTATGTGTATATCGCAAAAGTAATTGTAATGTTAATGTAAAAATAATTGTTAATAGCTCTTACCAGAAAACCCCAATAAATAATATTCGAATAACCACGATAAATGCAACCACGCGGAGGGGGCACCTGCAAAAATTGTCCTACCTGTTCACAACATAAAAACTACTGACAAGTCTGACAAGTGTTGGTTAGACAAAAAACCCACCAAAACGCTACCCCACGACCACCTATATTCAAGTAATACATACCAACCTAAAACGTTTCTCACCCGACAAAAAATATTCTCACACCACAAAAATATATTATTTCCTTTCATTTAATCGTATCTGCGATGTATGATCGAGAGCAAAAATATAACAATAAAATCACAGATAGCAAATAGTAAAAATAAATACGAAATTAGGAATTATTTAATTTCTTTGTTATTGATTTAATTTAGTGCTTCCCAGAACGATTGGTAACATTTGTCGGCATCAAACCCCCTCGGACCACTACAGACCTTGAGAACAAAACGGCTAAATGCAAATAAACAAACAGAAATAATGAACGTTTGCCTTACTTTCGAAGTCCTATTATACCTAAACTCGTACTATTTCGGCTTGTTTGCAATCTGCGAGATAGGTATGAACATAGTTAAAGAAATCAACCATCCGATGCCAAATTTTAAAGCCGATTTCGGCATACTGATGATCGTTTGTATTTTGGAGTTGATAAGGCTGATAATCGCGAGAAAGGGGAATCTGACAGAGAAATGTAAGTGAGCATAACCTAAAAACGCACAACGTCTTTCGCTGTCATTTGATTGGGTTCACGTCGTTTTAGGGTGGCCCGTTTTTATCGCAGTGCTATTTACCATTCCTTCGGCAGTCGGCATAGTGTACTTTATTGTGTGGCAAAGCTTCGTATTGAGATTCGAGTACATAATTTGTGCGATCCAATTAGTATTGCAGGCCACGGAGATAGTGTTCGGAGTACTTTGTTTGTTACCCGTGTGCAAAACGACTGAATATTATTGAAACGTTTCCATAGACTTCGCTTTATTTATTTTTAATTTTTAAGTAAAGTGTTTTAACTTTTAAATACAGCTAAAAATAAGTAAACATCCGCTTTATTTGTGTTAAGTTGACGTGTAATAAGATTTTGTTTTTTTTATAGCTTGTAAGTTATTTATTTCATTTTAGAGATGTGTATTTATATTTTTAAAACAAGAAATAAAATATTTGTTAAAGAGCTCCATTATTTATTCGAAATCAATAAACGTTTAGAAATCATTTATTTTTGAACTTTCGATACAACATTCGACCATTCTTACATTTAAAGAAATTGATGTAATTTCTTTAAATTTAAGATCTAACGCATCTTTGGCGGTTAGTAGAACGATCTAACTCGCACTTTTCAAACGCACTGCATTTTACGTTTCCACAATACGTGCCGGTTGCCGAATCTAAAAAGAAATAAATATTTAAACCTTGACAATTTATAATTACTCGAAAAATACTTTTAGAATTTTTATAACCGTCCTCTCCGCGTTGATTTTCCGCTACGCACGATTTTGTATTGCAAATGTTGGCGCAGCACCTTTTCCCGAAACATTCGGAGTCGTCTTTGCATTTTGGACTGCAAGACGTCACCTTACTTGCCAATGGACAACTTTCTAAAATTTACATGGTCACAAGAAATCTAATAGGGATGTTCTTTGCAACTTACTTCCTTGGCCATAAACATAAGTAATGAGCAGTGCAACAGAAATAAGCAATAAAAGCTTTCCTGGAATTCAACAGTTGGTGTTTATTATTCATTAGGATTGCGTAATCGTGTAATTATAAACAACTCACCCATTTTTTCTTTGTTCGTCGTTACTGGCACAGATATAAAGAATGGCTTGTTTTCGAAAGCAACTCTTAATTTATACGCGCGCACATTCTTTTGGAAGAGGGGGATATTTAAAATTATGATTAGCGTACCATGTGCTGCGAAGACGGTTATTAAAGATCATTAATATCTTATTTACAATTCAAATTAAAATGTAATTTGCTATAAACTGGACAAACGTTTAAATATATTATGTAACTGTTTTAAATGGTAATTCCAAGAAAAATATTTGAAATTATTGAAGAAAAAATTAAACTAATAGCCTCAATAAAGCAAAGACAATTAAACAAAAAAGTGTCAAGGTTATGAATGAATTTGAATATACGCGCCTGTACCACGTGTACCACTACCTCAGCGATATCAACTTTGACGTTTCAAACAATTTCTAGGTTATGTTTACAATCCGAACCGTCAAAAACGTCTAATTTTCAATAAAAAAAAAATGAGTAAAGTCTACAGATCGCCCAGTTCGTCAAGACGAAGATCGAGATCCAGAGAACACAGGAGATCCAGTTCGCGTTCGGATAACCGTATCAAAGAGGAGAAACACCAGAGGTTAGATCGTAGCCACTCAAAATACAGAGACAATGGTTTCAGTAGCGCCAGCAGAAAGTTTAGGGGTCACTCTAAAAGCCAAGAGGAGGAATTCATGGAAGCCCGCAGGCAAGAACGGGAGCTGATCGGGTTGCAGGAGTGTCCGCACGTGTGGGGCAAAAGTCCGAATGCCGAAGATATAAGGTATAGTTCGTCGGGAAGTGAGCGGGACAACAAGGAAGAAGTGAGAGAGAAGAAGAAGAAGAAAACGAAGAAGAGTAAGAAAGAGAAGAAGCAGAAAAAGGAGAAGAAACGTAAGAAGAAGAAGCGTAAAGTTTCGAGCAGCAGCGATGACAGCAGCAGTGCGGAAGACGAGTGGGTTGAAAAGGGTTCGAGGAGTTTACGAGTAAAGAAGAATTCCGACGGCGACGAAGACTCGATCGGTCCGGAGCAGAAACCGTTAACGACGCTGTCCCACAAGGAAATGGGTAAAGCGTTGTTGCCGGGAGAGGGCGCGGCGATGGCGGCGTACGTTGCCGAAGGAAAACGCATTCCGCGCAGAGGAGAAATCGGGTTGACCTCCGATCAAATAGCTTCGTACGAATCGGTCGGCTACGTAATGTCCGGATCTAGACATCGGAGGATGGAAGCGGTGCGCATTCGAAAAGAAAATCAAATTTACTCGGCCGACGAGAAAAGAGCGCTTGCGATGTTCAGCAAGGAGGAACGGACGAAAAGGGAAAACCTCATACTGGGACAATTCAAGGAAATGGTCAAATCGAAATTGGCTGAGAAGAAAGATTAATTCTTTTAAAATTTATTTATAAGATCTATTTTACATTCTGTCTTTTATTAGAGTTAATTTCTGTACATAGTTCTTCCAATAAAGTTCATTGCGTTAGTATTTCTTAATATTTTTCTCCCAATCTGTCCAACCTCCCTTATAGTTATGTACACTAAAGAAAATAACATAAAATTATAAATTTAAATACAAAACTATAATTAATCATCAACTTACTGCTTATATCCTATGTTTTGAGCTATATTCAAAGCTTTCTCGCTACGAATACCCGCCTTACACGAGAAAACAAGTGGCATTTCCAAACCGGGTTTCGTACGTTGATATTTCTTTGCAAACTGATCGCACGACAAAGATTTTAAGGTGGACTCCAACTCATTTACTACAAATAAAAACGAGCGTACTTTTTATAAACTCAAAGTGGGCGTTGGCGGACAAAAAGGCAATTGAGAAAATGGATACTAAAAGAGGAAAGGAAGGGGTTGGAGTGGACGGGAAGCGATCACGAAACAGGAAATATTGCCTTACGGGGAATATTAATCGAGCCGGGTATAACGCCGGTTTCCTTCAGTTCCGTCGGTTCCCTGACGTCGATTAGACACACGGTTTCGTTGTCCTTCAGCGATCTAACCTCGTCGTACGTAACGTACTTAGTGTCACCCGCAGACATTCGAGCGAGATGTGCCACCCGACACGAATCTGCTAGCAGAGAAGTCATCGTCAGCAGGAGGATAATTGGGAGGATCGCTCCAAAGTTCATAATCTGTTTATCATATTTTTTTTTGAAATTTTATTTTGTATGGTCAATATTATCATAACCAACTTGATAACCATTAAAACTGCATTGTAAAATTAATACGAATTTATTAGTGCTTGTGAATACCATGAATAATACAAAACAAGATAATTAACAGTCCTGCCAGGTGTGATTAATTAAAATTCAGCATGCAGTAAGCAGAGGTTATGGTAGAAATTAATACGTGAATTTATTGACGTACGTTTGAATAAAAAATGCTGTTTAGCTGGTAACCTGATCATTCCAAAAGAATAATTCCTTGTAAAGCTTAAAATTAAGAATAATTTTCGAGTAAACATGATATTTGGTACTTATTTATTTGACAGATGGAGACATTACCGACTTTACCGACATTACTATCACACTGGCGTGTCATCAACTATTTATAACGTTTAGAAAAAATATTATTAATCCATAATTAAATACGAAGGAAATAAAACTACAACATTTCCGTTTAATATGAAAATTTCAATATAAATTGCAATCACCTTTTTAATCTCTAGTACTGTTCGTACTGTTTCCCCCAGTTTCCCCTATTTCTATAGTTGGCTAACGTGTATATGGATTGTCAAATGTGACGTCTGTCAGACACATCATTGATTTTCTCGTAATAAAATTGAAATAAAACGAAGTTTTAGCCGTCGTTTCTGTAGATTTAAAGTAAAAACCACTCATTTAACAGTACATCACATTTAGATTTAGACACGAAAGATCGATTTTGTTTGATAAAAGTGGAAATTACGTCATCAAAAAACCTCTGCAATGGTGGTTGAAGTTATCGGGCGTTGAGCAAACTATCGTTTTTTTTATGTTTTAACGCGTGTTTTGTACGCGATTTTGCCGGTTTTGGTGTTATTTCCGGGAAACGTACCCCACAAATACAGGTAATCAAAAAATCCGCGCGAACAGCATCCTTATTCATTGATTTCACACTGGCATGCAATCGAAATGTTTTTGTGTAAAGAATAAACTTGGTAATGACATTGGAGCATCCAATCTGTTAAAAAACTTGCAGGTTTTATTAGTTTCCGCGGTTCTGGGGGTAATTCATCGAATTCAAGCTGTCTTTTTGTTCCACCTTGTTTTGTGTCCCACTCATTGATTTTATCTGATCCTTAAAAAAAAAAACGATTGTTTCATGACTAATATCTGTCCTGTAGTAACAATGAAGAGTGCGTCCGGCAGAAAGGAGGAACTAGAACGTAAGAAAGCCAAACTTCAGGCTATGCGGGAAGAGAAGGAGCGCCGGAGGATAGAAAAAGAACTGAAAGACATCGAGGATGCCACCGGTCGCAATCTTACGGGAATGGCCAACGTTCGACGGGAACTCGACGAAACGTTGAGTTCTCTAGGCGTCGCGCCCGTTTCGGAAGTTTTATCGAGCATTTCCAGTGTTAATTCGCTGACGCCCAACGATAGCAGAAACCATACGCCTGATACTTCATTACAGCCAAATAGTCTACCAAATAAGTAAGTCTGATATTTCTAATGTACTAAACAGAATTGATGTGATTTCTTAAGGATCGAAAAATAGTAAAAGTTTTTTAAAATAAGTACAATAACTACTTATTTTATTGGATTTTCAACACAAGAGTATATCCAAAGTAGAAACAAAATTTTTCGGTTCAAAAAACAAAAAGGTTTTATTTTGACGGGCTAGTTTGACTTTTGATCGCACAATGGCGCTACTAGACTAAAGGTTTTCCTCTTCAAGGGTAAAATTTTATTGATACCAAATATTACTATACTCAAACGTAACTTTTTTTTGGTTGGTTTATTTGTTTACGATTTTGTTTTCTCCCCGACTTAGCGATCTTCCCACAACAATTATCCGTTCTGTTTCATTATGGGATTCTACCGTTTCTGGTCCTATTTCATTCTGGGTTTAATTTTCGATTTCAATTTTCACTAAATGTTGCCAAGAATTATATTTTACATTTAATTTAATTAATCAAATGTTTAATTTCCTTTTACATTGTTCAACAGAACAGTGTATCAAATTAGAATGCTTGAATTTCGATTTTAACAAAATTAAAACAATTTCTCGATGAAAATTATTGGTTTTTTTTTGCGATTAGCGTTGGTCACACAAAGAAACGTACGCCAACATTAACTTTGGTAGCGGTGCAGTCTACGAATATACCACCGAAAGAGACCGTTCATTACACAAAACAAACGCAAACCAACGTTTCGGGACCGGAACGGGACGGTAAGTTTATCCGATATTGTTTGGTTACTCTATCGTTAATTATTATTTATTATCGGTATGACGGAAGAATATATTTTTTTTTGAGTTTTGTTAAGAAAGGAAACTTACATATTCTATGTTGGCTGCACGAATGTCTATGCTTTTTTCGTTTTTGTTTTTAAAATACTATATATTTTTTTAAATTTAGTTTGCAAGTTTGAGTTCAATTTCCGCTTTTTATTGCCTGATTAAAGATAAAGGGATCATACTGTGTGTCCAAAAAGTATATACAGGGTGATTTATAACAAAGTATTTTTTCGTTTCGCATTTAAATTTGAGTTTGCGTGAATAAATTTGAATGAAAAATATCTACTAAAAGATACTTCTACTCTTCAGCAAAAATTTTATGTCACAACATATTGTTTCTATAATCACCCTGTGTAAAATAGCAAGCATGCAACGACAAGTAATTGTGAAAACAACTCTTAACGATTAATTTTTTTCTTTAATGCCTCTCCGTTCAGATTATTTCGGATACTCTTCCACGTGGAGAAAGTGTGAGTAACGTCTATGTTTCCTAGTTTATTTTTAATCAGGCCCGTATTATATCGAAAACTGTCTCTAAAATCAAAATAAAACCGTCAAGTGCAGCAGCATTACTTTACGTAATCGTTCGATTAACTATTCGGATTAGTGCGGCTTTTATGTATCATTTTAAGTCATGTGTATTGTGTACGTTTTCACGCGATTTCATAAGTAGTTTTGCTATACGATAGACCGTTGTTGGATTATAAGAAATTTAAGAGTAAAAAGAAAATTGGTGTGTTGGGTTAGGCGCCACGATTATCTTTAACCGAATTTCTGTAATTTAATATTCCAATTTGGCGCCTAACTTATACAGCGCGCTTAGTTGCGTTAGTGACCTGTTGTTATATGTGTTGCTAACAAGGATCTTCTGCATCTTCTTCTCCACTTAAAGGCTACATGGAGGACTGGTGGAGGCCAAGAAAAGGTACAGTTTTGTATATTTTAGTACCGACTTATGTTTATTCTCTACGCCTCTCGAGCTACGCATGGTAATCGCGCCGTCGATTTTTTCGAATAAACTTACCGCGGAAGGTGTAAAAAAAATTCTCTGTGTACATAAGAAGTAACTAGCTTTTGTGCTAATCGTTTATGCACTTATACAGGGTGTTTTGTGATTTAGGAACGTTTGATCAAGCGTCAAGTTAAGTTTGACAATTGCGTTTCGATTTCAGAAGAGATCGTTTTCAAAATTTCATTTCAAGTGGGTGATAAATGTAAATAAAGGAATATAATTAAGCGTAAACGGTAATACAGTTTAAACGACACATTTGTGTTTTCGGAATTCACCGAACACCCTGAACATTTTGTACAATTTTAATTATAGCACTGATCTCTTTTATCTATCGATCTTCTTATTTTTCCCAACATAAAACACTACAGTGGTTTAACAGAACACATTTTATTTTTATTGTAGCTTTAATCGTTACCATTTTTCACTTTTTACTATTGAAAATTCGAATTAATAGAATGGACAAAAAAAGCACTAGTTTCCGTTAATATGTATGTTTCCTTATTTAATTAATTATTCTTTATAAGCTTGCGAATGAACAAAACCACCATTAACTTATAATTTACAAAGTTTACTAAAATTTATTATTTTTTATTGTTCCCTTAAATAGCTCATGCAACCGATTACTACGGTAAGTTCATTATTTGTTCCTAGTTTTTTTTTGCGTTAATTTTTTTTTATTATAATTTATTTACCGCTTTACACTTTTTAAATTCCATCTCCTCCATTCACGTACCGGTACTTACTTAAGCTTACCTTTTACTTTCTATCAATGCTGTACATTTCATTTACCGCTTGAATCATCCTTCTTATACTGCGAGAGATTACCGTATGTTAAAAAAAAATATTAATTTACAGTAGTAGTTAGAATGTAAAGCAGATATTAAAAAAATATATTATAAGGTAATTTTTTTGTAACATATGGTACTGTATTATTAAGATTTTCATAAATGATATTATGAATTGATGTATGTGAGGTATTTATTATTACAATAATGCTTTTTGCGCCATTTTGTATTTATGTGCACACTTTATTTACGACGGGATATATAATAGTTTTTTTCGAAGACGGGAACTGCACCTTACTAATATTACTAACAATTTAATATTTCTTTATTCTTTGGGTTGGTGTACGTGCCTTAAAAAAATATTCGATTTAAAAATTCTCTAAATCACTTCCTATTAGAATTTGATTTGGTTAAGGAATATTTTACTACCATTTTCAGTGTGGGTTATTTTTTATTGTGAAACCACTTTTATATAACATTACACTCTAATTAGATTTGCATGTCTTTTTAATAAAAAGATATACTACACAAAAAAATTCAGTCAAAATTCGTGCAGCCAAAAGAACAAAAACTAGTTAACAGTAATCGAAATAATAAAAAGTAATTTTTAATCTCCGCTCTAATCACTCATATCTCCCTATTGATATGTAATGTTTCTTTCCTCTAAAGACGAATACAATCTAAATCCTGGGTTAGAATGGGAGGACGAATTTACAGGTAGGTTTGCTTTAGGAAACTCCGTTGATATTTTAACTATTTTTTTTACAAGTAAATTGCACACAAATCTGTAGCCCGCTACTGTGTCACCGCTTATTAACTGTTAGCTAGTTCTCTTCCGAACAAATAAAAAGTTACACTTTTCGAATTATGTTATATCTAGAGGGTTCTTTCTATGTTGTGTCCTTAATTTTCTTGTTGTGTTTTTTTTATTTTGTCGTACGCCTACAAATTATATAAAACACGGATAATATACGCAAATAACTGCATGTTTCTAACATTTAACGGGTGTTCTGCATAATTACGTGTGTGTCGTTGAATGTGTACGTAAAAAATTTGGGGACGAACCGTTTAAGTTATGTAAGTTTTTATTTCTTAGAGACAAAGAAAACCCGCCTACTACCCTTATCCTTAAAATATAGCAGCTTTTTCTATATTATTTTATAGATTAAGTTTAGTAGATTAGCAAGTTAGCATGTGTGATGAATGTGTGTGACACATTTTCTTTTTTCTTTAATGGTTGAACTGACAAAAAGCTGAAATGAAAAATTTAAATAAATACATATCAGTATTTTAACATTTCTAATAAAGAAGAAAGAGAAAATTAACAAGCTATAAAATTAGCTCGACAATATGTGGAAGAAAATATAATTACCAAAATGGTATTTATGACCCGGCAACGACCGTAACGGTCCTTCTTATTGACTTTACGATACCCTCGGCTACATGCAGCAATACCGGACTCTAGGCTCCAGGAATTTTTTACTTTTATTTATGAAAGACAGCATAATATTAATTGTTTTAAAAAATATCAAAAAACCATTTTATTATTAATAAAATTATAAAAATACAATGAAAATAAATATACATTACATTATATACACATAAAGTATTTTGGAAAATATTAAAGATACGAAGACTTCCTTACAATTGCTTCTGTATTCTATCGTTTTGGGAGAAATATAAAAAATCTTCCAAGTTTTCGATATATCTAATATTTAAATATTTCATAACTTTGATTAAAAATGTCTCCTAAAGTAGGGGAGGTAGATAAAAATTCTTCAATAAAAAAGCAAAGAGCTGTTAATTTTATGTAAGATATCATCTAAGATATGTTCTTAAATCGAATAATTTAAGAGAAAACCAAAAAATTACAACACCATACAATTTTATCTGAAAATTATCTTTTTCTTGGTACAACCAAAGATATCCCTGGAAATATTGGACCGCAAGAAAATTTTGAAGATAAAAATACACACGAGTAATTATTAGTACAAAGACTCTGATGACTAGGACCCGGATCTTTATTTATTTAAAAAAGGCAAATATTTAAATATAATATTTAACAAAAAAGGTGAAATATTTATTAAAAACGCAATATATTTACTAAAATTTTTTAATACACAAAAGACTAGAAATGATACAATTTACAATTAATTAAGTTT
>JAWQRJ010000588.1:0-19743 GCA_033557515.1 Diorygopyx duplodentatus | reverse complement strand
GAATAAGATTTTTGTATTAAATTATTTATTTATTTTTATTTATTTCTGTGTTAAATTAGACTACACATAGGATGTACGTATAATAAGTAGGACATAAAGTTCAGCTAACTCTAGTTTTCCCTGACGATTTAAATTCTCTCCCAAATTCTTTTATTTTTCTATTAGCAGTTTTATTTCATGCGGTCTTCAAACTGTTTACTATGTGTATACTGCTTCCAAATTTTTTTTTGTATGTTTAATAAAGTCGACCATAAGTTCCATAAAAACGCCAATAACTTGATTGCAAGCTAAAATAAACTACTTCTACGGTCGACTATACTAGACTTAAACTTGGGCAACCCAAGTTTAGTTAATGCAATCCTCAACGTTGCATCAATGCTTTGAAGTCGATTTCTATATTTATTTTTAATTGCAGTCAGAGCAGAAAAGCAAGTACGTTGTTGCAAATGGTAGTAGGAGTTGGATTGCCTTTTTACTTAAATTTGGGTATTCATTTTCTAATTTTATCCAAAATATGACCAAGACGGACATATTTCCAAAACGGATATCTGCAGATGGGGGAAAGTAATGAATGAATCTTTCTTTTAATTTTAGTAAATGGTTTTCGATTATGCTACTTATATCAGCCAATTTATCCCCTTTTATTATTTTATGTTCAACATTTGATAATAACATTGAAACATGTCAAATTGTGCCTTTTCCATTCGTTTTTCCAGATGTCGTTTTTTTTCATGAAACCTTCAACTTTACTATGGCACATAAATAAGTTTGTCATTGGCCCTTCATTCAATGTTAATTCGTTTACCAATGAAGACATAATAAGGTAAAAGCAATGCAATCCAATATTGAAAATTATAAAATGGGGTTAGCTTTTTGAATTTAGGATTTATTTTGGACTAGACCGAAAAAGAAGAAAGTAATATTAAATAGGGGTCCTTGAGCACTGGCTGATGGGGAGCTATTTAATTTTTTATCATTTTTACTTATGAGTATTTCAAAAGCCATATATTGCTTTTGAAATATTCTGCTAGTGACGAATTTTGATTATTCAAAAATATTTCTATTTCAATTCGCAGGTCGAAAAATATTTTCAGTATTCTTCCTCTTGAAAGCCATCGTATATGTGAATGTAGTAGCAAAACTTTGCGGTCAGATCCAATCTCTTCACACAATAATGCGAAAATTCGAGTCTGAACTCCACTGTTACGAATATGATTAATGATTTTTACGCATTGATCCATCACGGTATCTAAATCTTGATTTATATTTTTATTTAAATTTATTGATTTGATTTATACCAACTGTTCGCGGTGAAGAATGCAATGGGTTTTAATGATATTTTTATGTGCAACTTGCCCTATTTGTTACACAACTACGCTATGTTTTCCCACCATCGCGGCTGCACCGTCAGTACATATACCTATGCATTTATTCCAAAGGATGTGTTTGGACTCAAAATAAAAATTTAGCCTTTGAAAAATTTCGCGACTTGTGAAAGCCTGTAATGTTAATGTACATAAAAATTCTTTTTTCATTTCTTCCAAATCAAAATCTATATATCTCACATATACCATTAATACAGCATTACTAGAAACATCTGTGGTTTCATCCAATTGCAACGCACAATAAGGGGAATGTTGTAATTTTTCAATTAATTGTAATTCCAAATCTTTTGAAATAGTAAGTATTCGTCGGCTGATTGTCTCGGCAGACATGGGAATACTGTTAATTTTCATATTCATATTTTTTACCAAACATTTCTTTGCAAACTGCTTTAAAACATGGTTTATTAATATCTCTCTGATATTATATCCTTTTTTGGATTTAGCAGTATGCCATGCTACATAGAAAAAAACATTTCAAATATTTCTTATCCGCTGCATCAATTTTTGTCATATTGCATAAGCATTCTTATAAAAAATTCCAGAGGTTTATCTTTATGTTCAATATGGTTTGTTTCTAAATGTCTTACGAGTTTATTAGTTTTTAATGATGCATTTGCTAGTACATTTCCACAAATAACGCATTTCGGAAAATCTGCTTCATTTTCTCGTATGTACGTAAAGCCATAATGTATGTATTTTTCTTGATATTTATAAATAAATTTGGCCACTTTTGTTCGTATTATTAATGGTTCAGTTGAAGTACTAGAAGTTTCTGAACCAGTTAGGCTTATTCAACTCACTACTGAGTATCGCACAGGCGTTGCGAAGCAACGCAGGTACCTTCCACTTACTTTTCAAAGTGATTTATTTTAGTGGGAAAGTTTTTAATAATCTGTAGCTAGTTTAATTAAAATTAGAATGCAATGGCTTTTCATATACATAAGTGGCAAGTCGCGACCCATTTTTAAACTTCCACTACCCAAAATTGGGTCGCGCCCCAGTGGTTGCGATCCGCTGGACTATACTACACTTAAACTTGGGGCAACCCAACCTACATGAGCGAAATTATATTTTAATGTTTTATTTTTCTCTCGAAAACAGCATGTTTTAAAAACCATATTACATACGGCATGTTTATGACGTACCATTAATTAATTTGATCCTAAGAGGGTAACAAATTGGACCACCCTTATACCTGCTCATACCTGCTTATACCCGCTATTCAGACTACTGGAAAAGAAGGGGAAGTATGGATTGCATATCAACGAGCAATAAGGTGAAGGGGAAGAGCTTTTGACATAGAAGCAATAACTTAGAACTACCCTCCCACTTTTAGACTACTGGAGGATAAACCGGATGAGTATGAATCGTATACCAACAAACTGTGAATAAGGTTATAAAACTGTTAAATGTAAACATTGTACAGTTATCCTCACTATCAGAAGTAAGGGAATGAATTTGAATCATCCCGTATTTTTTTAAAATAATTTTTGCCGATTACAACCCCAAAGGATCTACTAGACGTATTGTGTCCAACATTTTGATGGTGAGATTTTGATATATCTTGGCGAATTAGGTTATTCTAAGGATAATGATACCGTTCTTCGAAGTTGATCCATTCATCTTTCTGCCTGTCTCTTCGTTCGTCTGTTAATCTGTGAATAATAATTCTCCTATTTCTAATCATTTTAGAGAAAAAGTTTGAAATAATTTTTTTATTGTATGTTTTTTTGTGTAATTGTATCTTACATATTAGCACCTGTGCATTAAGAAATTGCAAAAAACAACCGTAAGTTAATGGCGCAATAGCACATTGAGTTGAATTATAAGGTGTACAAAATCATAAGAGTAGTCTATTCTACTTGGTATCTCCGAAATGGAATCTTGAATCAGAATGGTTTTTGTTTTGTATTATTTTGCATAAAAATGGTAACTTGTAAATCACGCTCAATCCTGAAATAACAATATCCGCCAGTATAACAGAATATAATGAACACTATCAAACGGACGTATATATCTGAATAGGATAACGTTCACAAAGGAACTTAACAGTAGTTATACTGCTATACGTGACGTAGTAATTTGAACAATGCCCGACTAATGTGATATTGATTAGAATGTTATAATTACTAACCCGAGTCAGCACGAATTGTTCACAAAATGCGACCACGATTCACATAGTATAAAACGGTTTGCTCTGTTTCTAAAATGGGTTTTGCCAACAGCAGTTGGATAAAAAATAAACACAGGCAAATTGATATTAAAATCTGAACAGACTATTGCATATACAATGGAATGAACATCAATTGGAAATTGAAACACGTAAATTTTGAAATTAAATATAGAGAGATTTGGCGTTGCTTTATTGCGTTAGTTATAGATGTAATTTTAGAATTGGTTTACAATTTTCAATGACACAATTTCCGTTTCTGCAGTTATCGTTTATTTATTGAATAACATGGCAATAACGATTCATAAATAACTAATTAACAACTGATAAATTATAATGTACAACTTTATTTAATAACATTTAGAATATAGAATATTTTGATGAGCCATTCTAATAAAAATCATCAACATAAATAAATAAAAATTATAAATAGAAAACGAAACAAAAATTGCACATATTCTGATTATCGAGAGAAATAGCGAGGCAGATATTTATTATAGGAATGCTTTTAAAACAAACACTTCAATCCGGGGATATAGAGGTCATAAATATCCACAATTAATCAATCTGGAAATCCAATTGATCCATACAATAGCGAAGGAAAAACATTTCAAATGTTTACTTCGCTATATATCATCGTCGTACCTATTTTATCTTTTTTATTAATGGATTATGTGTGATGATAAATCGTTTTAATACTTCCTACGATATATGTATCAATAGGGGTCCTGCTTTCTCGCTCAGCAGATGCTGTAAATCAATGTAATTTTTGGAACATGATTTTTCTTGGAAGGATACGAAAGACTAGCTTTTCGTTGTAAGAAGTTGATTTACTTCGATATTCGTGTATGATAACCTCAACAAGAATGGAACTATGTATAAAATTGGAGGCGGATCAAAATTTATTCTTTTCCAGTTTCATAAAATGGATTAACAAAGTATGGATAGTTACATAGTGCAGTCAACATGTAATTATTACAGGTTTTTATCGTAAACACTTTCTATCCCAGAATTTTGAGTTTAGCAGAAACCAGGGTTTGTTATCTTGATGAAAGGAGATGTTGTCATTCTCAGATTGGTGATTCCACTAGATTCTCAGATTGTCTATAGATTCTTTAGCCTTTTTGGAACTTTCCACTTTTTCAACCTTCATACCTTTTAATTTACCATTAAGTTGAAAAACAACTTTCGAGACTATTTCGTTTTTTTTCGAAATAGATGAAGGGGACTATTTTAGGAAGAAAGTTCGACTAATCCAAAAATAGACATGATAAAAAGTGCTATGCCAGTTTCAAAAGTCCGCTTTCCCCCTTTAAATGTTTTGCAGCGAATATTCATTGAAGGTCTATGGAAAGAAGATATATGAACACATTTACGAAGCGTGCGACAAACCTGACATTTCCTATAAAAGAAAAACAGAATATGATTTCTTGCTGTACATCATTTAATAACGCTCAAAATGAAAATTGGAAGAGAATTTTCCTTTAAGAAAGGGCTACGATTGTGTAGAATGGCTGTTTTCTGGGGGGCAAAATTATAAATAAAATATGAGGTAAGCAGTTAGTGTAAAAATATCGGAGCAACGCGGAAGATTCAATTAGTGATCAATCTCTCGTTAGGTCACGTCGTAATACAACCAACGGTAAATGTGCTTATAAACCTCCAAGGGCCAGCTTCACAAAGTTATGATAAACATCCAAATGACTATCTAACAGACAATCTATCTTCTGCTAAAAATCATAGCAAGTCCTGTACAGACAAAATTCAAATTACT
Organism: Diorygopyx duplodentatus; assembly: GCA_033557515.1. Lineage (NCBI taxonomy): Eukaryota > Metazoa > Arthropoda > Insecta > Coleoptera > Scarabaeidae > Diorygopyx > Diorygopyx duplodentatus. Next base: position 14,414 of record JAWQRJ010000588.1, on the reverse strand, counting down.
GATTTAATTTTTGCCCTTTTTGCAATTATACAATAATTATTTTTTTAGTAATTATTAAACCAGAAAAAAATACCAGTAATGTTTTTTTTTAATTTTCTATATTATTATAACTAAAAATTACCTGATATAAACCCCTTATGACGCATGCCTATGGAATATTAGCAACAAACAATTCTTGGAATCTTCACTTTAGAAGGGTTGTTCACGTTGTTTTAAATTGTCAATTACCTGAAATATACACATGAATTTTGTCCACCTATCGGAACTACATGAAACACTGTGAGACGTCTTAAATTGGTCAATTCCAAAGCAACGAAAGCAACAAAGAAAACAAAGAAGCAACAAAGAAGACAACCAGCAAGCAAACGAAGACAAACAAAAGAAAACGAATCAAGATAATTTTCCAGCGAATAAAGTTAATTTCTATCACATATAATTTGTAAGATAGTAATTGTAATAGAATAATTGTTTCCACAATAATTGAGAATTTAGCCGAAATTTTTGACAATTTAAATATAAACAGTAACACTATGTTTATCATTGTTTTGTCTTTATTTATAGAAGCTGTTGAAGAATTCATCCAAATTTATTTTGATGCACGAAATTTATTAAATCGAATTTATTCTTTTATATTAAAAATTATTAAAAGCTTCTTATGTTGAAGAAGCTTAATAATGGGTAGCAGCCCGTGAGTTAATGACATGTCAATAAATCTGTAAATTGAAAATTCGTATACATTAGGTAATAGAATTAGAGATCCAAAAGACTGGAAACCTGAAAACCCGCCAATGGAAATTTCGGAAACAACGTATAAACCGTTTGAAATTTTACATTAAAACATATGTAATTTTATAATTCAAATGCCAATTGTGGGAAGAATGAAGTATTATTATATTCATTATCTAATACCCACTATTATTAATAATATTACTGATTATTTAGCAATGTATAGACATTATAAAGAGGTAATAATTGTAAGCGAATATTTGTGTAGACAACAATTTAAACATAACCCAAAGAAACAATATGAATATCAGATAATTATAAAGTCATCGTTAGAAAATTGTAAAATGAAAACTCAAATTTAAAAGTTTTGTGTTTTTAGAGCACAATGAAGTACATGTGTTAATTGTTAATTAATACATGTACTTTATTGTCACAATCAATGTTCCTTGATTTGTTAATAATCAAGAAATATTGATTGAAAAATGTAATTCACTTATTAAACATCATTTATTGTATGTAACTTACATTATGCGTAAAAATAGTGAATGCGTAAATCAAATTAAAGAAATAACTATTCCAAATAGTGTTCAAAGAATTAACGAATGATTATAAATTCCATTTTGTTATGGATTTAAATAAAACTATAATTGCTAAAGGGAATGAAATAAAACTACAAATCTAGATTTTAAAGAAAAAAAGCATCTTTCGAACATCAACTTATGTACATCAAGTATTGTTATAACCAGTAATAGGTATTAGTCATAATAAGTATTTATAGAAAGAAACGCAAGTTACTACGAAGATGAAGAGAACAGAAGATCTGGAACTACAAGAACTTCATGAGAAGTCCAGTTTAAAGGAAGGAAGAGTTATGTGTCCACATATCACCTAATAAGAATAATAATAATAGAATAGTCGGTTAAATAAAATCAATTTGGTATAGAATGTAAGACTATAGGTGGCCGATACAAGATGATAGTGATATAGAAGTGCAATACGGTCGTTAAGAAATAGCTATATTAATTATGTATATTATTCTTCGCCTGTAGTTATAAACAACCTTAGGGATTACATTTTTTTGTTACACAATAAAAGGTCTTTTTTTAAAAACAACACCGCTCTGCTGTGAGTTGTAACTTATCTCAAGTAATATTTTTATGAATTAATAAAACTAACTAACTTTAAAAGTAACTAACATTCAGTTACAATCCAGTAATGGATACATTACTGGGTTGTAACATGCATTAATAGGGTCCATTACATTAATGGGCCCCACTAATGCGTTAAATAAACTTTACTACAATATTTTTCTAGGGAACATTTTTAACTTCTATAGTATTTTAATTTGCAAATTTCATTGAATCATGAAGAACGCGATATACTTATCTTTATAAAAACAATTTTCAATTCTTTGTGAAAAATAATTAATTTTCTCCAGCTGATGATTCCTGATTACTATTACGTGAAGAATATTTCGATGTCGACAGTCACATAGCGAATAGAGCAACCTAGAACACTGAAGATGTTAGCAGTTAAGTTTGCCGAAACGTCTGTAACCATACCGAGCAACCTAGAACACTGAAGATGCTAGCAGTTAAGTGTGCTGAAACAGAGTAAAGTCTAGTGCCATGTACTACAATAAAAAAATTGATGATTGGTCACTGCAAAAGCAAAATTTTATTAATCTGGTAAAATTTGGCATTCAAATGCGTACGTTTTAGGGAATACATTGGAATTTCGCAAGTATTAAGTAATAATCCTTTTGAGTCATCAAAGTGAGTTGAAAAATATTTAGGAGGCGAACCCCTAAAGAGTAATGTTTTCAACATAAAATAATTTGTATAATAGGGGTTTGCATAAAAAGGTTCATTATTTATATATCTTTTTATCTGGCTGATGGTTTTTTACCTATTTGTTTCAGTATTCTAGAAAATTTCTTTATTTTTTTTAAATGATTTAAAATTGGAAATTACAGATGTTTTCTAGTTTTGACAAAATACGTGTGTTTGTTTTGTACTTATTGATAATTATGTCTTACTATGTGTTTTAATAACCAGAAAAATTGATACTTTTTCTTACCACTTGTATGACGACTTTGCCCATCAAAGGTGTTTGAATCTCAAGAACAACAAACATTTTGTGGTCATAAAGTAGGTTCGGATAAAAAATTTAACTTTTTAAAATTATTCCTTAATGTTTAAATACAATTTAAAATTCTGTTCTTCTTCTAACTACAATGTTAAAAATAAATTATTTCTAGCATTCAAGTTTTAAAGAAAAACTAAGTTAAAGAATAGGGTCCAACTCATTGTCCAAACGCCCTAATAACTTAGTAGAAAACAGCTTTCACGAAAAACGCAGAAATGTATTTATATTGCCATTTTTCTATCTTTGAATTTTGAAGGCTCTTCAAGGAACTTAATAATACTAACAAAATTAAGTAAAGTAAATCCTAGCTTACTTCCTGGAAAAATACAGAATTGATGTGGCACTCAACTCCCTTTGCCATTTAACATCATTAAAATTGATGCCCCCGGGGGTAGAGGATAAACCCTACCACAATGTTCTCTACACTAACAGATTACTACCTAATAAAATAGATCCATGGGCTTCTGCGTTTTTCACGAAAACTATTTTCTACGAAGTTTTAAGGAGTTTCAAGAGTGTTCAGTATTTTCCCTGCCAATTTTAGTATTATTGCAATCAAACCACAATAATTAGTGCAACATAAGTTAGGGCCGGATAACTACAGGGCGTTGTTCGTGCTCAAGTATGACTTGGCGACCCGTTTGCATTCCATACACCAAGTTCAACTCAAGTACGGATCGACGTTCCGCTCGAGAAAATGATACTACTCTAAGGTGGGGTGATTGCTGACTTGAGCATTCTTTGAGCCACAGCTGCCCGCGTACTCAAGATAACCTAACATTTGCAAGTGAGCAAAACGTTGGAAGAATTTCAAGAGCTTTTATCTCATAATGATTTTGTTGGGGATGGAAATCGAGAATGTGTGCATAGAAGAATTGAAAAATATAATTCATAATTAAATCAGCAAATCTAGGTGGTAAAAAAGGGAAAAAACTTGCATAACAGAAAATGTTATTTGTCACTAATAATTTAGTGACTTAGAGAATTAGCCAATTCACGGGTTGGAAAGTTACTAGAATTCCCTAAATTTCTATGCTTGAGCAAAGCTCAGCCGAGAATAGCCGAAGGTCAGTTTATAAAACAACGTGTACTCCATACTTAAGACGTGCTGCCTTAAGCTCGAGTTTGAGATGCGTTTATGAATATGGGCCTCAGTCTTTAGTTAGTAAAATTTGTAAAAAAAAAATTATCGGATATTAAAAAAATAAGTGATAAGCTTTGTTTACAAAATATTGTATTAAAATTTAAAATCCTACCTCAATATAAATTTTAGGTTTTTGTATTGTTCATATAATTTAACAGATGATATATATTTTAATTATATTGTTTTCTTTATAGTTACAGAATACTATTTGGGAAAAAAATGTTAAGGCATGACTACAACTTGGCAAACAGAAAAAGCTACGTTTTGAATGAAAGCTCAAAAGGAAAAGAGATACTACAAACGTTGTTTTTTGATAAGATCGATTGTGTACAAAAATATTTCGTTTTCCCTCTACTGACATTGTATTTTTAGCGGAAATCCATTTTCATCAAATGTGTAAAAATTCAATATCGCAGCCACCCCTTTTGTTTGAGATAAACTCACGTCTTTATCTCAAAGAAAAGGGGTGGCTTTTGAGCGTTTTCCTATTTATTTGGTGGTCCGCTTGACGAAGCATAAATGATAAAAAAAACCTAATGCCGCACAAGCGCACAAATAAAACTGGCTTTGATTTTTATCTAAATGTAGAACAGATATTGCGTTCTAGCTATAAATCATTGGTAAACTCCAATATATAGCGGCTATGAATTCAATTTAGAACACCTGCCCGATGATTTAAGAGAAATTTTTTCCAACTACCACGAACTGATCATAAAATTTGCGTATAGTTAATGTGAACTCGATGAAAAGTCAAGCAAAAGAAAGCCATGCCATTAAAGTTTCATTTGTTTTCGTTAGAAGAACTTGCGGGTGGATCAATAACGTTTTTCGCGACGAGGAATTTTACCGTTTCATGAACAATACTTTACGCGTGACGTTTCGAATACGTAATCTTAAAAATTTCCATCTGAAAGGTCCCAACTGTCATTACTACGGGATGCGATATTGGAATTCACTTATAACGATCAACGGAAAATACCACTATACACCGAATTTGTATAGGCGTCCTGTATAAATTATTCATAAGGAATTTGTGCGGTAATGCGGTGAGCTATTGTGTTGTTAAGCGTATACAGAAATTGTTTTACGCTAATGATAGCAAATCCAATTTAAATTCAATTCACGTTTAGGGGATTCGCTTTATATGATTCTAAGTATATCGGTGTACGTTGTATCCTTTTGCCGTTTAGAAGCGCCCCGATAAGGACTGTAACTTGGCAAATTACTAATTTGGTCGTTTAAGACACCAACTGGCCTTATCTGGGGTTTAATGTTACCAGATACGATCTTAGGCTTCGACTTCTTAATTACGAAAGTTGAAGAACTCAGATACCATTGAGCTGGAAGAACTCAATAATGAGGAAAAATTACCATTTTAGCCTTATTAAGAAATGAGAAATCCTGTAAATATCACTAACATTGCGTGTCGTTTAAAAAAACAGCCTATGAACAAATAAATAAATTAACAAGATTAAAAGTGAAAGATTAAATTAAAACACAAAAAAACATTGTTTTTTGTAAAGGTATTTCAATTATCTACTTAACGGTAGTTCAAGTTTTCAATGCTATCAATTCGTTGCGTAGTTACACTAATTGCTTCGCCTAAGTATTCGAAGAAATTTAGAAGAAGAAAATCTGATAAACTGTTGAGACTATTCTTAAGAAAATTCCAGAATACTCGACAAATTGAGATTAAATCAATAGGTGTGCCTGCAATCATGAATATTCAAAACTTGAATATTCATGAACTAGCTCTTAAATGAATTATATTATATTAGACTGATGCTACTCAGCTATAAGTTGACAGATGATTGAAGGCATGAATTTAATGGAGACAACCTAATTTACTAAGTGCCTTAGATATTTTCATAATTTTTATAATGCGGTTTCAAAACGCTCTGTACGATCGCAAATGTTAAACTTTTCTTTAAAAAAACAACAAATAACACCGAACTAGTTCAAATTTGTACTAGACATGTGTTTAATTTTGTCGTTCTAAGGCGTTCTAATTTAATGAGTTATAGGATTTAAGTTAAAAATAAGCGAAACATGTACAGGTTAAATTTGCATTGATTGAATGAATCAATACATTGTTTTTCGAGATAGCGAGTCTTTTTTGTATAATCAATTAGTAACATTCTACAGGTAATAATTTCTTAGATATTACAAAAAAAAATTATTTACCATGTGATCAATAAATTATAAGAAATAAGTTCATTCATAAATTCACAAAACATAAAATCGCTGTGTTCGCATGATATGATATAGACTTTGCAATATTAATTATTTATTAATATCAAATCCAAACATCCATCTGTTAAATTAACCAATATTAATTTGTAGCTTAAACCTGCTTAAACATTAATTTAATTTTTAACACTGATTATCGATTGCCATAACAAACTACCACTGTGGGATCTCACCCGTTTTTTCCTTTGTCAACTTTAATTAAATTTACTTAATGTATATGCTGAGGGAGTGGAATTAAAATTTCCATTAATGTCAGCTTCCAATTTCCCATCGCGGTGAGCTTAACTAGTAGCTTAGAATTTATATTATTATTGCATTAAGGTGGGAGTACTGGGTTAAGGAAAGGCGGAAGTTGAGCGTCTTGTTTCACCTGCTGACAATTTAAGCGTGTTCCTCTTTTGAGACTGTAGCCTTTCTCTATGCAAAATTATGCAAACTACTGGACGAAATACATCCGTCACCAAGCTAGGCGCTCGCAGGGTCATATAAAATACGGTCGATGTAAACTAGATATAAAACAGAAATGCCATGCTGTTTAGGGAATGCGCATAGTAATGAAGTGGGGCGCACATTGCCATAATTTATGTGGAGCAAATGTGAAAGTTCGAGTTGCTGTTTGGTATTTTGACGTTCTGTTGGCGGTGGAAGTTGTTGGAAACTTTCAATCCATTTGGATTTTAGTTATTACCAAGGATTGTATCCAACCCTTACCAATGTAAGCGAACAATTCTTAAAAATGTATATAACATTAAATATTTAAACAACACTAAAGGTAAAACGATATCCATTTGCCTTTTTATGCAAGAGTTTAAGTACTACTAAAATCACTTTTATGACAATCAGTTATGAGATATTCTATACCAGACGAAGAAAAATTGAAGTTAATTATGCAACGTAGAGCACAATGCACGGTTGCATTAGAAAAATCACTGTAATGCACTGTTATCGCCGCAAACTCACAATTAGCTTTCACCTTGAAAGATTTTAGCGCGCTAAGAGTAAACATCAGACCGAAAATATTTGAATTTTTCATAAGTTATTAAGGAATAAATGCTGGTTTTAACAGGCCTTTTTTTCATATTTTTTTCGTGGAGTAAACCCGGATGTAAAAGCTTCGAAATGTCAATGTCAGGGCACAATTAGTTTTGCGGTGATAATAATAACCATCACCAACCACTAACCATGCCAATGAAAATAACAGCGATTCTTTTATGTAAGTATTTAAAAAAAATACGTTTGTGTAATAATTATCAATCAATATTGACGACTTAGTAAATTCACTTCAAAACTTCTTCACTTCAATGGAAACACTGTAATATTACCATTTTTTATAGAATATTGTGCGGAATTCGTTCAAACGTATTTTGGACGATAATGGACAAAATTTAAACTACCCAATAAATTCAATCATAATAAATATAATAAAAGGCAAATTTACTGGAGAAGCACAAAATTTAATTGCATCTAGAGAATAAAATTCTTGGCATGATATTAAAGCATATTTAGAACTCAATTATTCAGATCAAAGATCAGAAGATTGTCTCTTAACAGATTTAATACAGGTAAATGTTGAACCTAATGAAAATCCTTACTCATTAGGCGATAAAATTAGGGATTCTTTAAATATTTTATTATAACGAAGGTAAAATTAACTGTAGATCAGGCTGAAAGAATGCTAAAAACAAATTTGTATAAAAAAGTGCTTTACAGACTTATTTGAGAATATTAATGAATTATAATTTTTTTTAGAAAAACAAAATTGGTTCCATTTGTGTAAGCAAAACACACAAATAAATGTTAATAACTCTCCGAAATTTAAACCAACACCACCAGGTAAAAATCTTGAACCATTCAAACAAAAAGAAAATGTAAAAGTAATTTACAAACCAGTGTATTTACCAATTTCAAATAATAACAATCAAATTAACAGAAATCAACCTCAAAACTTTAATAATAATGTTCTATATTCCAAACAGAAATTTGAATTAACCGTATCGTACGTTTATTTCGAATTTTCAACAAAATAGTCCTATAATGATCCAAATTTTATATATAGGTTTTATATATATCAGAAAACGTAGGTGAAATAGCAAATCAGGATTTTTGCAAAGCAGCCTCGGAAACAATATCGAAATGATAGAATTAGATATGCAAAATTTAAACATATTACTTTATATAGTTGTCCTTGAATTAAACAATGCAAAAATATTAATTAATACAAGAGCCTCAGCTTCAAGTCTATCGCTAATTTCAAGATTACATTTTTTATAAACCATATTTAATAAAAACAATGCACGGAATTACACAAAATGATTGCAATATTCAAGTTCCGATTTTACACATTTTTACTGACTCAGATCATCTGTATACTTTTAGTATAATAGATTTTTCTGAAACGTAGGATGGAATCATTGGAAGCGATATTTTAGAAATGTTAAACGCAAATTTAAATTATAAACATAAAATCCTACAGACACAAATTAAACAATCCCGTAGTAGAAATCCCAGTTAGGACAAGACAAATAAACAAAATCCCAGTGCAACGTAGTCAAGGTCAGTTTATAATAAACCACATGGAATTAATGCAAAGTGTAGAAATTCCTGACTCATTAATAACAGTCAATAACGATGAAGCCTTAGTGGAAGTGACAGTTTTTAATGAATACCCAGTTAAACTAAGCGTACAACCAATGTTTGCAGAAGAAATAAATTACCCAACTAAAGACAAAATTTCAAATTTAACATTTAAAGCTATAAAAACATTCAGATGAGAACAATGAACGAGAAACTAAGAATTGATTATCTAAATTCAGAAGAAAAAATCGTAATAAAGAATTTAATGTGTAGATATCAGAAATAATCTATAACGATAATATCCCTTTAACGTTTCCTGCGAAAGTCAAATTAATTTAAATGACAATATCCCTGTTTATCAAAAACTTATGTAATTAATTTTGTTACCTTAATTAGATTATTATTTATTACAATTACATTTCATTTTAATTAAGGATTTAAGTTAAATAAAACTAGTAACCTTCAAAGTTTATTATAAAGAATTTTTTTTAAGCTTTAAAATTTTAAATAACTCCCCTTTAAATTTGCAATTTAATATCACAATAATGACTATAAGACTAAAACTAACTAAAAATAGTAAAGGAAATTTGCATTTCGTATATAAATTTACAATTTATCGCTTATATCCTCGGCCACTTTACTACTAATAAATATATGATTATTTTCAACAAATCATAAAAATATTGGAACATTATACTTCTTATTTGGAAGATGAGCAGGAATAGCAGGAACATCATTAAGACTTTCAATTCGAGCTGAACTTGGAAATCCAGGAACTCTCATTGGAAATTATCAAATTTATAATGTTATTGTAATCGCCCATGCATTTATTATAATTTTTTTATAGTAATACCAATTTTAATTGGGGAATTCGGAAATTGATTAGTACCATTAATATTAGGTGCGCCTGATATAGCGCACCCTTCCATCGAATAAATAATATAAGATTTTGACTTCTACTTCCTTCATTAACTCTTTTATTAATAAAAAGAGTATACTGAAATTTAAAACTTAATGTTAGTACATATATACTTATTATAGGTTTAGGATTTAATTTTTTTTTAAATAAAGCTAAATTTATATGAAAATAAACTGAAATTTAAAGCTTAATTTTAGTGTTTGCTTATTATAGGTTTAGGGTTTAAATTTTCTTAAATAAAACTAAATTTATATAAGAATGTACTGCAACTTACTTAGCTTAATTTCAATATGTGCTTATTATGGATTTACGATTTAAATTTTATTAAATAAAAGTACACAGTATTTATGTAAAGAATACATTAAAATTTAAAGCTTAAATTTAGTTTATGCTTATTATAGGTTTAGGATTTAAATTTTTTTTTTAAATTAATGAACAAAATTAAATTTACATCCAATAATTTTTTTAACTAATCTAAATTTTTAAGTACCTAATTAAAAATATAAAATTTGTTAAAATTTAATTTAATTTCAATATTCCTTAATTTAAATTTTACTTTCAAAGAAATAAATTTTATATAAAATATACTAAAAAATCCCGATACTTCAATTTTTACAACCGATCAAGTTTTATGTGAATTTAATCGAATGCCCTTTGGTTTATGTAATGCCCCATCAACGTTTCAGAAAACGATGAATACAATATTAAGAGGATTAACCGATGAAATATGTCACGTATATCTTGAAGACTTATTATCTTGAAGATAATAATTTTTTCAACATCACTATAAGAACATAAAGAAAGATTGGAAAAAGTATTCAAAAGATTTCCTTAGATGAACGTGAATTTTTAAGAAAAAATTAAAATACTTATGTTACTTAACAACTTACAAGTGAAGGTCAAACCTGACCCATCAAGATTGAAGTAATTAAGAAATATCCATTCCCAAAAACAAAAACTGAAATTTAATTTACTATTAATTAACTAATAATTTACATTTACCTTTAGCTTAAATATTAAAACCTAGGACAAATTTATAATTATAAACCTATGACAAAACCTGTGACGAAAGTTATAATTAATGATGAGTGTAGTAAATGCTTTGAAAAATGTAAAACATGACTTTGTAATGATCCAATTTTAAAATATCCAATTTGGGGAATCGCTTATACATAATTACAACAGACGCAAGTAATTATGCAATTGGTGCAATATTAAGTCAAGGCAAAATAGGAAATGACAAGCCAGTAGTTTATGCGTCACGAACTTTATCAAAAACAGAAACAAAATACTCAACTGTTGAAAAAGAATTGTTAGCGATTGTATACGATGACGATGCAAATAATTTAGACCCTATATTTACAGTACAAGATTTACATTAGTTACCGATCACAAACCCTTACTATGGATACATAAATTAAAAGATTTAAAATTACAGAGATGGAAAGTATATTTACAAGACTATTATTATGGAAATTTTATGTATGAAAGGTAAATTAAATTTAAATACCGATACATTAAGTAAAATCGAAATAATATACAATTGATCATGAAGGCAAATTATCAATTCAACTTCAAGTAGACCCAGAAAAATTTCAAGAAAGCGATTTATAAAACCTAAATAATAATCAAAGCTCAGAACATTCCAAAACAATACCTATTAGAGTAAAAATAATCAAAGAGAAAATAAAAGCAATCAAAGACCAACAAAAGCAATTGGAAATCTGTAAAAAATCCAAATATAAAAGACATCCCATAAAAGCATCAATACAAACAACAGCTCTACTAAACCACTGCAAATAATGCATATTAAACTGTTCAAAATAGATACATAGTTCTATTTTCAGAATTGAAGTAAAATTAGGATTGAATACCAAATTAAAGGTAAAAACAGCATATGTAAATGAGCTAAAGTTTCGTAAGGTTGCAAGTACCTCGTTGGAACACACAGGTTAGAAATCATAAAGATAAAAATGTTTATTTAACTGAAAATGTTACCTACAGTGAGGGATAATTAAAGATATTTACTTATTTTACAAATTCCGATAAATTGATAATTATGAGTATCATGTTATGAGTTGTATTCTTTACACACAGCATACTGATATTTGTAATTTTAGACTGATATTTGTAATTATTTTCAAATATTCTTATGACTGATATTTGTAATTTTAGATAAAACGAATTTCTATGTTGAAATTAAATTAATAACTAATTTATAGATATTCAATAAATTATAATAAAAATAATTGCGAAATTGAAAATTGTAACGCATGGTGACGAAATAAATATCGATTCCTATAAAATAGTAGAGTATCCTGATGTTATAATTGTAAACAAGCAAATAGAATTAAATCTTAAGAAAAACTGCAATGAATTATACTATTGTTATAATAATTTTAATTATAATTGCGCACTTGATTGTAAAACGTTACAACATTATAAATAAGTTACGTCAGAAGACAAGGATGTGGGCCGACATTCAGGAGGAAGTCGCATCTAGCGAGGGAAGAGTAATATGTCCGCATGCGTGAAGGTTATAGGAAAAACACCGAGAGTATTGCCTAGTCAACAGATAGTACTGTCGAGTCAGCGAAGATAGCGATTATTTGACCGCCATTCTGTACGTTTGTATTCCGCTACGAAACAAATAAATAAAGTTCTTTTTCCTTCTGTACGTTTTTGAATTAGTTTTTAAAAACGCAATTGCGAATCACATTATTGGAGTGATATTGCATTTATAATTTTATAAATGCAATTTTCAAGATGGAAATTTAGTGTTTATTCTGTTATGAGAAATGATGGGCGGTGGCACTGTAATTTATGAAGAATTAAATGGTAAGTTAAAAAGATTTTTTTTACTACAAATTACCTATGTAGTTTTTTAATAGATGAAAGATATATAAACATTCTGCGACATTTTGAAAACGAATATACGTAGGAAATTTTCTTTCTTAAATAATTTTTTACTTTTCAGGAAAGTGGAAGAAACTTTTCAGGATAAGTGGATTGGCAACAATGAATCTTCTTTTCTGTGGCCCCACGTTAACCAAAGTTAGCAGTCTTGGACTGTTTTATCTGGGGGATAAAAAAATAGGGAAGTCTATAATAGCCCATTAATCACCATGAAAAATTGTATGGCAAGAGCTCTAAATGCATTTCATAACTTTATGTCCCACTGAGAGATGTTTGGATGAATTCATTTTGATCTATAACCACATTAAATTAGATGTAGTAGACATGGCAAGCTACTTCTGAACCATCGAATTTTCCAAATTTTTCGATCAATACTTTTCGAAATATCAATCTGTGATCCCCTTTGGGGCACCTCCATGAAACGTTCCATAATTATCTTATAGTAATCACATGAAAAAGAAAAAGAATACTGTATCATAGAAAAAAGTGCAAACTGATTATTAAATATGAAACACTTGTAATCTTTATTTGTAAGTAACATTATAAGAAGTAGGTTTGAAAAATCCAAACAGTATTGTCTTGGATTTTTAGTGGATGGGTTGAAGAAAGCAAAACAAAACTTTGAACATTTGTAATTTAAAAAAAGCTATTTTATAAATGATAATTTTATAAATCATACTTCAATGTTCCAATGTGTTTGAGAGAGAAGTACATTTATATTGTCAACTTTAAATTTTTAACGTGAGTTTAACAATTCTATGAATAAATAAAACATTAAAGCGATATTTAATACATTATTTTCTGTTAAACTTTGCATAGTATGTAGAAATCGTATAATTCAATTCAATAGTCGATAATTTTATTTATTCGTTGTGTTTTCAATAATATTGTCGAACATTTTGTGGAAAACCAGTACTTCCATATTATAAAATTGCAGAAACATACACAAATAAAATTGACAAAATACTGTGTCACTAAATTTTTCATTTAATAGTTTTGAAAACTAGTTCTTACGCTATTTTTCTTCTTAATTCCCCCATAAATTCTAATAGAGCGGAAATTTTGGAATGACTATTTCACCTTTTACTTTCAGATTTTACTAAGTGTGAAAGGTCAATAATTTCGCGGGATAAAATACCCTATGTATTAAAACATTTTAGATAAGGGGTGGCTTTGAAAGCGAAAACATTCGTCGTGATTTGCTTCATACAATTGTGATAAATTCAGCACGTAATTGACAGAACACAGAACCACAGGACAGCTGATGAAATAACCCAAGAGAATATACTTTTCCAAAGCCACCCCTTATCGAAAAAGTTTTTGTATATACAGTACAGATTGTATCAATTCCTACAAAAAAAATTTCATCCAATAACTCCAAAACATAAGTATACTGTCATTTTTCTTTCCAACTTCTTTCCAATTTCTAAATATAAGCCAAAATATTTTAGATCAAATTTCAGCTTTTAACTGCATTTAATTGCTTTTGACATTACTATACAGCAAAGATAAATATTCCCGTACCATACCGGCAAGTGCGCCACACCCCATCCTACCGTATAGATCTATTAAAGCACGCCCATTATACCTCGTCGACATGTAGGCGTGGCCACTATTAGATGTGCGCGCCAGTACGGCGCCAACTCCTTTTTTTCCAATGAATCGAGTTTTGCACGGGCATTGCTACGGCTTTATTCTTGAGTTGGTTAGCACACAAGGTAGCCGTGATCTATTTCT
>JAWQRJ010000587.1:0-19746 GCA_033557515.1 Diorygopyx duplodentatus | reverse complement strand
AGAAAAGGGAAATGAGAAAAGTGCTGAGGGATTGCAGGAAAGGCACAACAAAAATAGTAAAAAACTCTGTATCTAGAGAAGGGACTGGAGAGAAGACAAGTAGGTAAACAAGAATTAAGGGAAATTTTTAAGAATTTCTAAAAAATACTTAAAATGAAAGAAACTAGAGCTCAATGCGGAAAAATAAGGAGAAAGAAATGGAAATGGACCAACAATGGAAATGGACCAACACAGTTCTGGAGGAGCTAAAGGAATTGAAATATTTCGGATTTACAATGAAAAGAGGTGGCTTTGAAGCACATGTGCAGGAAAGGGCAAAGAAGGCGACAGCAATAATGCCTCAGATATGGGGAATAGGGCAGAGAATATTCGATTTTAGAAAAAGAACTATGACGTTTGATAGTCTTATCAAAAGTGTAATAATGTATGGAGCAGAGGAATGGGGTTGGGAAGAACATCAGAAGATTTACAAATAAAATACTTAAAGTGGATTTTAGTTTTGGGGAGAAGTACGTCAAAACATAGTTTTGGAATGAGCGGCCTCCTAAGGAAAAAGAAGAAAAGAGGACAGAAGCGTATCGAAGCGACGAAGTGTATGAAATGTAAACATATTAACTCAGTTAATTGTTAAGCGAATTCTTCATTATTTTTGATTTAAATTATTTTAATTTTAAGTTACGTGTTGTGAATTTCTTTCAATACCGAAAGGTGAGAAATAAAGTTCAAATGACAGTACATAAAAGAAGTTTTACTTTTGAGCAATTGCCATATTAATTATATAGTAAATGTTTCTCGAAAACTGAAGAATGGAAGAAAACTGGAAGTTTCTTGTCCAGCTGTTATAATTAAGTTTCTACAATGAAACAATGAATTAACCGTAAACAATGAATCGTTTACGGTTCAATTACCGTAAACGATCTAATTTTTAAAATACCAAAGGGCAAAAAAAAATCACAACAATATATAGTCTTTAAAATAAGGTTTTTAATATATTGCCACTATCAGGGAAATTTTCGAACTTCCAGCAAAAGTGGCCCCGTTTCGGGGGCCACTTTTGTTCAATCGATTTTTAATAGGGTTTTTCATAAATTTATGAGAAGAAAAATATCCTTAAAAAATAATCTAGGTAAGACAAAGTTGTGTGAGTGTTTCACTCCAGATATTTTATTAGAAATTAATTAATTATGCCTATGTTAAGTTGTTACTGATTCTTCTTATTTCGGAGAAAAAATGAATAATCTTGACGAATAATCCTGGTTATCTAAGGGGCCTAAGAGTTTGTTAGGAATCGATAAATTAAATCAAATATCAATTTGTATAACATCTTACGCTGAGCCTTGGCTGGTTATATTTTATTTAAACTCGCATAGTACGTTTACTTTCATCGAAAAGAAATTCTTTCATTGACTTTAAAAAAGCAGGTCATTTCAAATATTGAATCAATTGATGAATTACAACACAGTTACAACACAGAATTTAATGGCGAACATTCCAACCGGTGTGTGGTCGGTGAAAAAAAAAGGAACATGAGCAAATCCTATTATTTTCTACTTAATTAAAACTACGAAAGCACTAAATTACCCTCTAAACATTTTGTTTTGGCAATCCTGGTGGAATACAATATGAAATAACTGCAAAGCAGCTAATGTACTGCCTAAGTTAATTAAAAGAGCCGTTTCTAGATGCACCCCAGTCCGTATTCTAGCATGCTAATGAGGGTTTTAGAATGCGATGCTCAAGTAGGTTCTGTTGCGATTGAAGAGAACGCTATCTGCAATGGGAGAAATTTAACTTATAGAACAGAAGCGCAGTAATTTTCTACTCAATTTCAATACATAAGCAATTTAAACTTAAAAGAAACTGTTGAAGTTTAAGATAGTAGAACGATAGTGGACGAAAAAATAAGGATTTGATCTTGCGCGTTAAAAGAGAAAGTGTAAAAGCAATTTGGTTTTATACAACTATGGAGGAATAAAGTGCCAAATGCATACAGCTAATCAAGCACATAACATATCGATAATGCACGCATGATCTTACCTTCAAGTTAGTTTGTTTTCTTTGCTTTAATGTCAGTGCACATCGAAATTACTCGGTTAACCTACCCAATTGCGATACGTTTCATAAAAAAATTCATCTTCTAGGTTGTGACGCGAGTTAACTATAACACTAATAACAACTAATTCAATTAATTTATTAATGTCTCAAAATATCAAATTAGCAGCTTCATCTCTACAAGCACTTGTAGACTGAGAAGTCAGCTCGAGAGTAACTCGTAACCACTTTCCTATATAATAATGTTTACTAAATTTATGATGAATTTGTTCCATACTTTAGGCTCGCACTGTTTTATTGATATATATTTGTATTTTTAGTTAGCTTTAAATAGATAATCCTCTAATTAATTCTGTAAACATAAAATGTAGAAAAGACAAAGAAGTTGCTAGCAATCTAGAAAAGACGAAAACAGCTGCCTCCAATTAAGTCCTCCACATTAGATAGCGTCTATGTTTTTCTCAGATGGTATTTTGGTACTACCAAAATCTATGAGATTCTTATTCAGAATATTGTGCACAAATATATCATGTTCTTATACAAGTTTGTACATAATTTTTCATCTCTAAAGTAGCGAGAATATTTTAGAAAATACGTGTTTTGAAAATTGCACATTGTTTCTTCCTTTTAAAAATAGATTCTACTGCTATAATTTATTGCGTATATACGTAAAAAATCGACCGTTTACGCAATAGATGGCGTATAAATATTTTCGCAAGTTCCACTAAAGAGTTCTTGCATAATCAACTACCGTTTACATTGTGGAGGTATCGTGGGAAGCTAATTTGCATAAAGCAAACATCTACAGGAAGTTACGTCGGAGATGTTAGATAGTTGATACGCATCAGTGATTGATTATCGACATTTATAATTGTAAGCTTCATGGTCGATCGTTTACAGTACACGCGCTATTATCGCAAATTATTAAACGTTCCAACCAGTTTTTAAACTATTTATGGCCATTAAGACGTTTGAAAAGATTGAAGTTTAAAGTATCCACAAAAGCAATACTTCAAGTTCAATTAAATCTAAGAAACGTTCTATATTTTTCTGCGGCCAGCGCAAACTAGGTTTTCATTAATCAAACTCTGCGATAAACAAACACCAATCTATTCCAACCCTACCAATTTCTCTGCATTTCCTAGCACTCTGAATTGGCACAAATTGAGTTTCTATTCAATTGAAAGGGGTATTTAATAGTGCCCCAGGGTGGGTGAATATTATATCTGGAATTTCCATGCTGATCTATGAAATTTAATATTATAGTCTATTTTATACTGCAATTTTAGCACCATGGAAATTGTAATTAAATGAAATACGGGAAGAAGGATATTGGAAATTGCATAGAATATTTGGATAGCACAGGATATCATAAGGATCAGGAAATGTGTAACAAAGGAAATGGGAAATACAAGGTGGCAAATGAAAATTGACATCCAAAGAAACGATACCTATAAAGTAAGACAATACAGTGCAAAGTTCAAAATGTTAGATATTGCTTGCGAATAATATAATATTGCTTGCGAACATGTATAAAGTGGCACATGATGGGCAGGTACATCTCGACATCACAAAAACTGAGTGGGTGTGGATCAGTCACACGACATTCTCTCACCTAACATCCCGATCTTCTCTCAACGGTGCGATTTTGGGCACATAAATGTTTGAATATGTGATATGCGAGTATTGTTTAACAATGAAAGAACCTTGCTAAAAATCGACCGATTTACGTATTGTTCATATTGTTAAGATAAATAATTGTCAGTGTAATACAATAAAGTTAGGTTAGCTTAGGTAGGTATTTTTGACTACACTACGCCAATGTTGTCTTTTTTGCGAAAAATCTCAAATAATTCCTAAACGATGGAATTTTGGCTAAATATACAGGGTGTATCTTAAGTACACTACCAAACTTCAGGGACTGATTATACGGTCAACTTTAGCCGAAAAGATCACACGGTGGGTCCTAAAACGCTTTTCAAAAGAGCACTCAATGATATTTTTTAAAAGTTAATGAATTATAATATGTTTGCAAGGTATAGCAAGAAAATTGCCAAGGCTTGCTCAAATATTAATCTAAAGTTAATATTTTGTATGAAATATAATATATCCTATGTGCAAACTATGTTCCTTTGGAAAATGAGTCGCCAAGCTAATCGCTAAAACTACATACAAAGTTTTTAGCTAAATTTACATAGGACTCGGTTGAGGAAGGTGTTTTTGAGAAAATTAATTTAAATGCAATCACGCAACTTCATATGCATACAGGATGGGGTAGCCACAAATTAGCAGTGCATCCTAGAACAAAATGTTTATATTATTTTCGATCTGATATTATTTTCGATCATACAGTTTATCGAGAATGTTACCAAATTTCAGTGGTATATGCCTTGTATATTATTGCATTTTAGTATTCTCAGTCAAATTTAAGGACCACTTTATCAAACTCGCGCCCCTCGCGCCCTTTTGAGCGAAATTTAATATTTTGTATCTCTTTGAGAGCCTATTGCTGACACAATACGTTTTTTTGAAACATATGATGTAGCCATAGACAAAACCTCGACGGGAAATTTCAAAAATTTTCATTTCAAACAAAGCAACTTTTCTGCCGCTAAATGGTGCTGTAATCTTATTTATTAATTAATCCGTATTTTATCCGCATATTTAAACTAAAAGTGTTTTGAGGGTTTGCCCTCATCGTCAGTGAGTTTGCTATGAAAAAATAAACGGGTGTGTTCTGGAAAGCACTGCGGAAAGCACCGTTATCGGTTTATCTGTCTATAAAACTCAATTGAAACTCTTATGGAACTCACGTGATGGTTACAGTAAATTCGGGACGCGTCCATAAAGATTTCAAATAAATTCTTAGATCGTTTAGATCGTTTTATGTAGGCATATTAATTTGGTATACATTTGTTAGTTAGAGTTGTTAGTTTATTGTTGATTAAATTTTCAACAACCCTACAATGGAGCCTACTGTTTTTCTAAAACAAATATCTGTCAAATACAAGATAGCGGTGTTTCACAAAAGCTGGAAACAAATGGGTTTTCTGTTAAAAACAATTTAACATTACTGAATTGCAAATTTATACCGGTATCTGAAATCGTTTGGATTCAATACTTTATCTGCACCCTGTGACTTAAGATTGATACAAACAATTGAATTGGTGTAATACTAGCATTGTAATGTTATTTAGGGAGGCTCCGAAATTCTGAAAATGCCTGAGCGGAAAAAAATTAAGACAACAATCAGAAATTTGTCAAGAAAGAAGGTGGAACATTGTATATGAAGCAATTACAAAATTTTTCGAGCCCGTCCATTTTGTTATCTAAAAACGCATGTTAAAAAATCAGGTATTCACTTTAAGTGATGTTTTGAATGTCGTCATGAATTTTTTCAGGCGGCACCTCTTATCCTTTTTATAAGTTTTCATTGATTTTAATATTACTAACATTACTGTGGAAAAAAGTACACCTTACACCGAAAAATTAAAAATATATATACTTTGACAATAAAAATATATTCTATAGTGTACAAAACAATTAAATTACATTCTTGATTTAAATTAGATGTTAGAAATGCTCACTATTTTGTACCTGACAATGTGGAAATTCTGAAATAATATTTTCAATAACTTCTTCCCCAATATTCTCAATTTCGTATCGTATGCGAATTTCCAATTGAAGTTAGTATAGGGTTTGGTAATGTATACACTAGGGTGGTCACAAGAAATCAATGTTCGAATTTTTTCTGGGGCACCCTCTAAAAGTTGCAAATTGGCTAGAAAATGAGACTAGCGAATTTTCAGCTGAATTGGATAACGTTAGTCCGTACCTCATTGAGGTTGAAGTTTTGAAATGAAAACAATTCGTCCCAGAAACCTCTAGTAATTAACTATAATTAGTGTAAATATTTATAAATTTACAAAAAAAATATTTTTACGTCTTTTAATGAAAATAATACAAAATAAAATGCAAGAAAAAATATCAAAAGTAATTAAATTGTTTCTGTTTCCATTTTATACTTACTAGGCCAATTTTGATGATATGGATCACTGACCTGAAATATGCTAAATAACATTAAATCAAAGTTTTAGCAAAAAAATTATGAGAGTTCAAGGCAACAACATTTTCAATGAAATGAGACAAAAATCAGGTTTCTAGGACAAATGGGTTTCACTTTATAAAGGAAAAACTGTAATTTTTCGCCAAAAAATCACATATTTTCAAGACTTCAAACATCGATGAAGCACGGATTAACTCTGTCCAATTGAGCTGAAATTTTGCCAATCTCATTTTCTAACCAATTGGCAACTTTTAGAAAGGTGATCAGGAGGAAGAAAATCTGGAGATTTTGGTGGGCATTAAAATATTTAGGACAAGATGCATAAGGTAGGGTATTTAGGTAGGGTATTTAGGTAGGGTAGGGTATTTACAACCCTCACTAATCTTGTTCCTCAAAAAAACACTAACCTAAAAATCTAATATGCATAATTCTCGTCCAAACGGTTACTTTGTCGTACTCTGGTATCTGTAGTTTTGCCGATTGACAGTAACGGTAAATTGGTCGTTAACGGAACTGACCTTCAACGGAACATAGTTGCCGGATTTCCAGGTGTATTGGAGGGTGAACCCTGTATCTCTATTGATTTTATTATGATGTTTATGGATTTCTATTGCTTCTAATATTTTTTTCAGAATAATAGTAGTTTCGCCGATATAATAAATAATTAATTTGTTCCATACTTCAGGCACTCGCTGTGAGTGCTATTGTTTCAAAAAATAATAACAATTTTAATGATATTGACATCATCTGAAATATAATTGATCAAATTGTATCAATTGAGATTTTAAACATGCTCTTGCAACAATTAGATGTCCTTCTGATTATAGTATGTTGTCTTTGTACTGATGTCTCCTAGAGGCTTCCAATTGACAGTTTTCAAATTATCGTCCTTTATATTGCACTATTTAAGTGAACTTAAATTATGAAAATTATTTCAAATAAGTATGTACAAATTGTTTGGAATGTTTGTACAGATTATTTATACGAATCTATCTGGTTTAATCTGGTTTAATTATGACAAATATAAAACGAAATTCATTGCACTGCCGCAATAAAATTTGTTACTACCAATTTGCAATTATTGAGTCCCAATTACTCATGGTATAAAATCAATTAATCCTGATGTAAACGAATAAACAGGAAATAGCTAAATTACTTATTATTAACATTTCAGCTGTCTCTCATCATGTCTGTTTTATCGTGAAAGAAAGTACATTTCTCAATCTTTTATGGAAAAATCACCCTAAGCTTTGATGTTTCGACAATGATTTCATTGAATTAGTTTTAAGTCATTTAAGTTACCTTGACGTGAATTTTTATCTTTCATGTTTTCATATCATAAAAAGGCGATTTGACAAACAAGTGGAAAATGTATATAATAATGTGCACATATAATGTGCACTATGTAATTACTAATGTAATTAACGAATGTTTGTCATTCCTTTCCTCAGTGAAATTTTGGTTGTGATTCGATGCATTACGTCGAGGAAGTTTACAAAGAAAGAGTTCAAGTAGTAATTAATTAATCGCTTTTTTGTCTTTTATCCTCATAAGGTTCCTTAAACAAACAACTCGGGAATGGTCTAAAATTACGCTAACACTAAATAAAGGAGAGTGCACAAATTAGGTCGCCGGCTCTGTTCCGATATTGAGATGTTCTTAAACTATTTACAAATTGGGAATGTACGTGAAGTAGTATTGGATTTTAATACTGTGAATATAATTGAATACATTTTAATCAGTATGTATTTTATTTTTTGTACATCACTATTTAATATTATAATTTTGACCTTTATAAAAGTTGAAGGGAAGAAGTTGAAAACTTGTGTTGATATTCGCGGGTAAATTTTTACTGAGGACAATAGATTTTCTGTAAGAATTGCTTAAATCTCCTAGTCTACATAATTAAGTTTGTAAGTCTTTCAATTACAGCTTTAATTAAGCTGTCTTCGCTTTGCTCATTTATTCTCTGTCTAGCAGATAGATTTTTAAGGAATTACCAGATTTTTTTATTACTTAATTCTTACTTGGAATTACGTCGGTTTGACTCGTTATCTCTGTATTTTTACTAATTGATGCTTACTCATTTTTTACTTATAAATAACAAGTATACATTTAAATTAAATGTGCATATGTATATACTTAAAATTTGTGTACTGCATTGTGAAAAACTGACAGTAATGAACTTACTCTCCTTCGCAGGATAAAGCGTCCTGCGCCATCCATAGTCTTGTTAGTACCATTTGTTAAGGTTTCTATTCGCAATAGAACTTTTACACGAAAAACCGAACGCGTACCTACAATCGATTTAATCAGAGAATCATGAAAAATGAATCAGCATCTATACAATTAGTTTCGATTGTTACGCTTAAGGACCGAACTGGATTGCTTCCCATGAATAGCCTTTTGGGAACAGGTTGTCATAATTGATTTACTACTAAATTCAGCAGCAGGGCGACTTTTCACACGAAATATACACATTGCACAATGTTTAAATGATTTTTCTTATGAGTTTTCGCTAAAAAGGTCATCAGTTCCGTAGAATACGTCCGTAAAGTTAGCAAAGTTTGTAGCAACGATTCTCTAGCAGCGAAATATCATAGTGGACCAGTTATGTCGATCATGGTAACGTAATTGAAGAAAATACCAAGACCCAATATCATATAATCGTAGTGGAGACTAGATTGATATGACATGACCTTATTATTCCTAAGTAATTATAGCTTCCTAGCAGTTAGTAATTTGTATTTTCATGGTAAATAAAGCATCAATATTAATTGTTCATTGTTAAACAAAACACATTGAATTTTCTTAAGAATTTTGTTATATCATTGTAATCTAAAATTTTTAAGTAATTCCATTTAAATTACTTCCTTTCTTTCTATATCTTATTCCATCCAGCTATTCACAATATATTGAGCTCCTAATCAGTTATTATTATTAATGTATACTTTTAACACATAAATTTAGTACAACACGCAAATATCTCGTGCTTTACATATATTTTGTTTTTATTAGTGCATTATCATTGCGTGCATAAACTCGGCTTCACAACTGTGCCTGGCATCATACGCTGTGGATAGAAATGTAAACAAATAACGTTACAAGTTAAGCCATCTTCTGTTATTATTACGTTAAGCTGTAATGCTGTATGACTCGTAATTCATCTTGTAACAACATAAACTTACAGAGTAGCGATAAGAATTTGCACACCATTTTCACTTGTGCCACGCGGAAGCTTATTGGAATTTTGCAACTATTTCTCCTCTTAATTTAAGAACCCTTGTATTCCATTTAGCCTTATTTCCATATCACCTCGAGAAGATCGTTAGACAAAAACTTTTATTTATGCTGCAATAATTCTCGTAGTATGCTTTGCGACATCTGCCTCTGTGTGCCTGAAATACTTACAGAAATTGCACCTGGGACGCATCTTCTTATCATTTCTATCCGAAGATGGTTTTTCGTCGTTGCTTGTTTGAGTTCCTTCATCGATAGCTCAATTTACCGGGCTCGCGTCAGCAATTGTTCGTACGACGTGATCTCGGCTCGAGGAAGTCGTTGACTTGCATTTCTGTGTAGTAACCCTTATGTTATGTCTAATAGCATCTGGTCTTGTATTGGATAGTTGTGCTATTCCGTTCACGTGCGAAAATTTCCAATAAAAAAAAACAAGTATGGGGTAATTTTCCGTGAATAGGCAATTTCCAATCTTGTATTGTCGATTTTATTCCTTTCCACCACGCAGCAGCGATTCTTTCTAAAAGCATTGAAAAACCTTCCTCGCGTTCCTTAAATGCGATAACCGCATCCAAATACGCATCTACATCCACATCAGGAGCGCCATTAAATCTTGAAGTGCAATGTGGCGATGATTTCCGAGGTTGGTTGCATGTACGATGTAATCGGAGCTTAGTTACTGCAATCAACATTTTCTTTCGTCATCGAAATTTGTTGCAAAAGTTGTCGGAATTGTTGTTCTGTGAACATAATGCCGGTTGTTGCATTTTCACAGTTTGCTTTATGTAGTATTTTAGTAATAGTTCTCATATACAAACTCATTTTGAAACCTATTTTCTTAAAAAGTCCTTCCTTCTTCTAAATCAGAAATTTCATGAATGCAGGAAATCTTATTAAATAGCCAATAATAACTTGCAATTAATTCGATAAGGATCCTCAAAAGGAGCTGTGGAGTGCTCTCAGAGAATATCATTAAGCCAGTGTTACCGCGTTACGTCCTTCAGGATCCTTTACGTCCTTATCCCCAGCACCTTTGTTCCTTTTGTGACGGACAGCCCATCCTAACACTGGTGCATCAAGGATATACGTTCCCTCCGCTTGATCCTTACTATTATATAATATATCTTTTCAGCAGTCGGGTCTTTGCATCCACAATATAGATCCGTGCAACGCATTTTAAATAGGTCACGGCAAATTTTGAGGAGAGAAAATGCTTCCTCCAGAATTATCCATCGGTCTCAGTTACTAGGTATACAAAAAAAACTCGAAATTCCGCTTGCGTAAAAATCCTCTAAAAAAAAGAAAAGCAGACTTAAAAATTCCCGGGTCCGAATTAACGTGTTCTTTTTTCACAGTTAGTAAAGTTTAATGGCAACGTTTCCTGAGGACTCTAGCTGAAAGTTTAACCGTTAAGTGGGATTCGCGATAGTGACTGTATAATATTCCCCCAAAAGTAAATTTTGTGCATGATGGTGATATTACGCATACGTGGCGTGTTCGCAGATTTCGCTTATCCTGGTCTACAGCTCATTTTTCATGAACTGCGTACTTTTCTGTGAAATGTACGCCTCGTGTTTTGAAAAGGAAAAGAAAATAACATGAGATCACGCTATTATACGTATACTGCTAGACATGCATTTTCTGGACTTCAACTTTGCTGGGAATACGATGTGCTTTCGAAATGTATTATGAAAACTTTATAACAATAGAAGTAAGCTTGGAGAGGGCAAGAATTGCAAGTATTCAACATAAATCTTCAGGGTAGAAGAAAAATAATGTGTACAGACTCATAGAAATATATTGGAATATTTGTCATCTACAATAGCAATATGTATGAATATATTCATTTATACTGAATGGTACCATAGATGTATGTACAAATGAGAAAAGGTGTGTACGCATATGTATTTTAGTTTGCCATGCAATTTTTTACAATTCAATCTGAAAATTTTCTAAGAGCTTACGGTTCTTAGTTGGAAGTAAGTGGCCTGAGCAACGGAATTATTTCAACCCAGCCAACTCACATCGAAACATTAAGTATCAAAAGCTGTGAAGGTTAAAAGAAGGAGACTGATGCATCCCTTAATAGATTTGAATACAGTTAGTAGCTATAGGTAGTAATAACGCCTTTATTAACACTTCAACATACCTTCAATATAAGAACTATTACTGTCAAAGGGCGAGATCCAGCTTACACATATATGCAGCTGCTCAATCTAACCCCAGAGGCTCAAAAAGAAAAAAAAATCAGCAAAGATCTATATTTGCCATTTATAAATTCTGATTGACTTCAAATTCTTCTCAAATCTTCGCAAATTTTGACACTCTAGGGTTTCTAAACATAATTTTGGTATCAGTGCACTCAGAGTGTTGAGCTGTGTGTTTAAGTTTGGATATTCAAGTCAACAAGATTTTATACCTCGACAATGAAATAAACTCAAAAGGAAATGGATTTGAGTTTTAACAAAGATAGGTAAAATCTTTACCCAACCTAATAAGGGATGCTTGATGGCTCCTTGCTTGGTGGTTCAATGCGTTTTGTCTATGACATTATATAGACGTTCAGGTAAGTCAAAGTCTAAAACTTTCGTATATTTAATTCTAGGAGAAAATTATTTGTTGTAAAGAAACAAATATGTAAATTTTCCTGCCTTTTAATTCTCTCTTCCCTCTGCATTTAGAAGAATGAAAATAAGACTTCACTGGTGTGTGCACGCTCACGACTATCTCTTGCTTTGTTTAAATTTTGAGGATGTTTTTCTTGTAATAAATTTGTGACAATTATTTAATGGTTGAGGAAAACTACAAAATCACGAAGTATTTATTTAAATTTGCGATTATGACAATATATCATTAAAAAAGAGAAAAATCGTACTTTCTGCACTTCTATGGTAGAAGTGAAGAAGGCTTAGTGTCCTCTGACTATTACTTAGGTAAGATGAGCATTTAAGTGAGCTTTAATTTTATTATTTTGTTTTGGCTATCTAAATGGTGGATCACTGTGTTATGTGTTATTAAGATATATTGTAATATTAGCCTTACATGTTTACATTAAGTTAAAGCTAATTAGTTAGGTAGGTATAAATGGGTTTTTTCAGTTGTTTTGGCTCTACGTGTTTCGATTAAGTTTGATTGTGAAGTCATTTTTATGTTTCTTTGGTCCGCGCAGTCGAGGGGAGCCTTCCGGTCACTTCAGTGAACGTGG
Source organism: Diorygopyx duplodentatus (assembly GCA_033557515.1). Classification (NCBI taxonomy): domain Eukaryota; kingdom Metazoa; phylum Arthropoda; class Insecta; order Coleoptera; family Scarabaeidae; genus Diorygopyx; species Diorygopyx duplodentatus. Next base: position 7,183 of record JAWQRJ010000587.1, on the reverse strand, counting down.
GCTGGTCCTGGTCAGCGCGGGGAGGAGATGGGGCAAAATAAAAAAAACAAAAAGAAAAAAAAACCTTCGTTATAAAATATATATAACTAATTGAGAGGAAATTTGTTGGAAATTGTTTTTTGCCCCCAGCATATAGTTAATATTTATCCTATTTCAGTTCGTTTTATCCAATTAAAAATTTGAAATGACCTTAATTCATGGCAGCTTATTTGTATTTTCAACTATTTTCAAATATCAGAAAGTAATATAAGAGAGAAAACTTTTATTTTCAAAAACACTTTATAGTTAATAGTGTGGTTATACAGGCTGTCCCAAATTCGATGCCCGCTATTGGTATCTTGGAAAGTTGTAGATATCACAACATTATGTAGGATAGACTACAAAAATATTTTTTACCTTGCACCAGTTTCGAGATATGATCCAAAGTTGTATTTTTTAAACGTAAACCATAATTGAGTTTGACATTATTAAACTATGCTTGATTTTTTCCCTTTCCAACGGTATAAGGTTCGAGGTATTTACCTTTCACACTATAGGAGATGTGAAGAAAAATCATATTCCACACAGATTTTGACCCACATCACACTATCCATGATTAAGAACTATGTTTTGTTTTGAAAACAAAAGACTGCATATCTGGTATTTATTATCTTTTGTTCTTTAGTAGATATAAAGAAAAAAGATTTTCTGAAAAAACAGTTACGTCAATAAATTGCAAAAAAAGAAAATGACGATTTTCAATTTTTTCTGGATATCTAATAGGCGACGCATTTTTTTGGAAAAACAAAAGAAGGTCTCAACAGCTTAGATTAACACCCCCATATTGTTCCATTTAACAGCGTTCCACATTTAGCATCGAATTTGGGACACCTCTATAAGTGGTTAATAAATACGACAAGAAATTAAAACATCCAAAAATATACGCGATGTTCAACTTCATTGATATAAAAATTTTAATTCTCACTAGTATAAATATGACACCTGTATATAAGAGAATAACTTTAAACTGTGAAGACGTGTTGTAGCTTTGATTTGAAAAATATTTTCCTAAAATCTATTGCAAGAGATCTTTAGGATTGTTGGTTTTCAATAGTAAGTTAAGTTATATTTTTCAGAAAAAGTTAAATAACTTCTAAAATGTAGAAGGTTGACCAAACATATATTTAATAAGTGGCCCTTAAATTCGACAAATAATTCAAAAGTGCAGTAATTCGTTCCTGAAATAGGGAGCTAGGGATGCAATAACATATAGCTCCATTGAAAAACTGCGTTTAAAAAATTAGGTAGCGTTTAAAATAAATGCGGTATCTTGTATATATAACAGTAATTTTATATTAGGAAGGAGTGAAAGCACTGTAACTATTATTTGAAACATTCTTACCTGAAATGGGTTGTAAGAGAGCTAGGGCTCGCACTATTGACCTATACTAATTGTAAGTAAATAGTATTTTTTTACAAAAAATATCGAATAACTTCTAAACGGTGCGACTTTGCCCAAATATTTGTTTAATAAAATCGACCATTAATTTGATAAGGAAATGGGGCATAATGTGGCAATGAATCGCTTTGTGATTAGTGTGATATGTTTTGTAAAGCTGCTAATACGGATGAAATACAGATGTATGAAGCATTCACGGATTTGTTAGACTGCAGCAAGATGAAGACTACATTTCGAAGAGATATGCAGGTTTGTAATGTAATTCAAACTTTACTTATTATTTCAGTTATATTATAGTTTTCAATATTGTTAATAATTTACAAAGTAATGCAGGTTTTGAACAATTGCGCAGGTGTAGAAAAAAACGAATCAAAACTAATGTAAGAAAAAGCTAATCTGGGATTATTCCTTCATAAAAATACCATAACTCGAGCCAGAAGTTATACAAAGTAAAGTAACTTGCTCCAAAAATTTTTTTTACTTTTTGCAGTAAGTTTTTGAATACTTTGGTGGAATACAAGTGGGATTTTGTTAATCATTCTTGATAAGGTGTGGCTATTTTTCATGTACAACGAATAAATGCAAAAAAAACGTACGTTACTAATCAACTAAAGGAATACTTATATGTATATATATAGCACAATAACATTGTGTCGGATAATATCTGAGAAAACCTTTACAAATAAGCGCATCGATGAAAACTGAATCTGTATAGAACTGCAAGCGTGACGAAGAATAATAGGATGTTGTGGTGCATATAAATGAGGTTTCAACGCTCATTTATCATCCAGTATTGTGAGGAAATTTAGAATGCTCTAACCTGCCACGTCAGCCAGGGCTTGCAGATCTTTCTCGTGATACGCGGCGACATTGAAAACGATGTCTTAGAAATGCAACGCCGGCTGAACGCGTTCGCTTATCTGAAGTATCAGCCCCGTTGTTATTTGTATCAATTTGTTTGCGATTTTTATCGTAGAAACCACGTTCGGCTTATTTTCGCATTTCCTTTTAGTATAAAAGCTATTGCGCTTTTTAATTACAGTCAACTGGAGGCTCTTTGAAAGAAAGCATATAAAGCTTTCTAACATGGCTATCAATAACAGTTTTTTTTATTACAGTTTCAGTTTGTACAATTAATTAAAATCAGTCCGACCCTTAAAAGGTTAATTTCTTAAATCTTCTGTATCAAAGCTTTGAACATCGAAGGAAATAAAAAAAATCATAGTTACTTTGTCGAATAAACGCTTGACACGAAAATTAGTTAATGCTGTTTGAAATTTGGTATACGTCTGACTGTTTCTAAGATGCGATAAATAAATATTGTTCTTAGTCGTGCCCATTTCTATGTTGACATTATCCTACAAGGGAATTTCTCATTGCATTCCATGAAATAACGTCAAACAATTTGCAACTTTGTGTACAGTTCAATTCCTCGGCGACAATTTCAATTTAGGGAGATACCTGGAATTCTTGCGAAGCACTTATTCCCAGTTTGGGCAAATCTAAACTGTAGACACAAGAAAATGTACAGTTGCCCCCCAAAAAAATTATATATCTCATAGTAAAGTTAATATAAATTCTGTGTCCTCTTCTGATTAAAGTTTTTTTAATTTATGTGTGTTCGACATGTTTCAGGATATATCTCATCCTTAGGAACGCTACAAAGATATTTGTGTTTGATTATTTTATATGTAGTATGTAAGGTATATTGATAAAAATGTTTATTATAAATTAATGATTAAATGTCATTTAGGTTAATTGGTAAATATAAATTGTACATTCTGTGTGAAAATCATAACTTTGTCAATTTGTACGAATTAAGGTATATAATTATATCTTTATTAGGCTATTTATGCAAATATAACAAATATAATATAGTTACAAAGATAACAAAAAAACAGAGGAGAGAACAATCTTATACGTGAGATTACAGCTCAACAAAATGACAATGCCCCTGATGATGGCCAAGAGCCGAAATAAGTAGGGCAGAAAAAAGTATTTTAATAAGCGATTAATTCGAAAGTACAACAAACGTCGTTTTAACTAGAATTAAATTTCGCCAATTAAAATATATTTCGCAAACCCCTATTAATTTTTTATTTTATTCTACTACTGTTCTTTGGTTCCGTAAGTGACTGCAGATGAACATGCTTTGCCGATTAACGTAAAAGTTATTCAAGTGCCTTCAAATGCAACAAAAATTTAAAGAGAATTAAACAAATTAGGATCAAAATAATGTATTTATATATTTATATAACATATTTTTTCGCAATTAACTTTTAAATTTCATTTTAACACATTGATAATGGTACATCGCGAAAGCAATATAGCCAATTCTCGTTTCCCCGATTGCCCTCTCTTTTCCTGTAGCATCTATCTTTCTACAATTATTTCCGGTATCTCCAATTTTACGCATCAAATAACGATTTTTGCGCTTCAAGCAGCAGCTAATTAACAACACAGACTAATTAGAAGCTGTTCAAGACATTAAAGAAGAACGTTTTCTTCCAATACTTTGACAGTTTCATTTCTAAAACTGTAATTTCTCGCTTAACACTCATAGTGTCTGCTTGATCATAAGTGACAATACATATGATATAGCATTCAAAATTGAAAAGTGGAAATAACTTTAAAAGATAAACCGTCTTCAAAATTACAGTAATCAACCGGTGTGGCTCACTCATACGACTTTCTCTCATCCAACCCGCCATGCCATCTAAACGGTGCAACTTTGGGCAAATAAATGTTAATAAAGCCCATCAAAAATTCGATAGGGAATGCAAAAATACATTAATATGCTTATTTAAAAAACACAACACATTTTATTTAATCAGGACAACAAATTGAAGATATGAAAGGCGAAATCCAAGGTAGGAGTAATTACTTAGTTAATAAAAATTTAATGTTTACATGTTAAGATGCAGTTAAGATGTTTCAAAAAGATTCAAAAACAAGTTTTTTTTGTTAATATCTTCCGAACCACTTATGACAAAATATGGTTCTTTGAAACTTTTAACATAAAAAAGGTATTCTTACAAAACGTCGCAAGATCAACGGTTTCCGAGAAAAATCGATCTGAATAAGTTGAGTATTACTTCAACTAATTAATTCAGCGCATTTCACAACATACAATTCATATGCCTGGTTAAAATCATTTTTCTCCATTTATTTCGTTTATAATAATAATTACCTTTTTTATTTTTTTGATCGTGGAAAACTGATAGAATAATTCAGGAACTTTTTGGTTTTAAGATCTGGAGAAATGGAAACTTCTATTTATCTGTAATATTTCGACAATTTATTGTTGTCTTTTTCAAGCCTACAAATTTTAACCAAAAAACAAAAAAGAATATGAGTAACACAATCTACGTCAAAACTATTCCTTCTTACATATTTTGAAGTCAATTAAGTCATCGGTCAACAAGTTAATACGTTAAAAAAATAATTCTTTTTATTTAAATTTTTTTAAAGAATTAACTGTGTTAATTTGTTGACCGATGACTTAATTGACTTCAAAATATGTAAGTAGGGACATTTTTGACATAGATTGTGCATACAGGGTGGTTCCCCAGGAACTGCATCGTTCGATTATGGAAAAAAGCTATACATAGGAAAAATCTGAAAATTTGCTAGGGTACTAAGACCATTGGGGATCTTCGATTAAAATATTTTCTGAGTCTTAGCACTTCCGGTTATACCGGAAGTAGAATCAAACTACCTTCGTTTTAAATAGAACACCCTGCATATTCGAAACGTTTATTGTTTCTTCTACAGGCAAAAAACTACAACTAGAGCAATAATTTAACTATGATTTCAGGCCAAAAAAAGTACTTACAATTGAGTTTACAACTAGAACGGCGAAAATCAAGTCTGAGCGCTGTCATTTCAAGAATTTACATTAAAAACCATTAACAATTTAACCGCTCTTCCACCAGAAATATGGAAAAATTGCGGTGAGCATTGTAAAAAAATCTAGTGATTTTATACAGGTTGAAATGACTATTGGCTGTAATTTAAAAAAAAATTGAATGAAGAAAACTAGTGTAATATTTTTCTATTAGTAGACTGTTTTAAGTAGTTTGTTGTTAGTACATTGTTATTTGGTTTAAGCTGTCATTTCCGGTTTGTAAAAGTTGCAGCCAGCGCTGACATGTGTTTATTGCTCGTCGTGTTATTTATTTTTTAAATTTTAATGTTATAAAGATGATCAACCAGTTTTAACCTGCTTCAATGTGATGTAATCGTCTTTAGAAACTTCATTCAAGTAAGGAGATTTTTGTCTGTTGTTTAGTTTAATTATTGAAATTTAACTGCAATTATAGGCTATATACGATCAGGAGAGCACAGAAAAACTTTTTTTCTTCTACGATATTTCGAAACGTTTATTTTTTCTTCTACAGGCAAAAAACTACAACAAGAGCAATAGTTTAACAATGATTTCAGAATAAAAAAATAAGTACTTACAATTGAGTTTACAATTAGAGCAGCGAAAATCAAGTCTGAGCCCAGTCATTTCAAGAATTTACATTAAAAACTATTAACAATTTAATCGCTCTTCCACCAGAAATATGCAAAAATTGTGGTGAGCATTGTAAAAAAATCGACTGATTTTATGCAGGGTGGTGAATTTTTCGATGCCCACCATTAGAATTTCTTGATTTCTTCTGAAGAGAACAGAAACGCGTGATTAATTTAAATGAATATCTTCCATAAGGTCAATTGGAGAGCAGATATTTCCTACGTCATCTACATTTTAAGTATTGGTAATTAACTTTGGTTTTTATGGCCGCCATTTTGGATTTTTATACTATTACATAGAGAAATCAATTCTGTTTTCACCTATGTAATCAGTATAAACCGATTTTTAAAAAAAAACTTGTAGATTTAAAAAATGGAATATTTGTGGAGATAACGCATTAGGCGATCAAGTATACTTTGAAAAATAATTGATAAAGTTTAATGTCCTTCGGAAAAAAATTTGGAACTTAATTTGACAGGTGTTGGGTGTTGGCGTGGAACTTAATTTGACACAAGTACAGTGTCATCTCTTTTTAATGTTAAGAAATTGGAAAATGTACACATATGATGAAAAGTAGAACATGTACGATATTTACATTCGAAGTTCTAAAAAGTCTGCTTAGGCAACGATGTTCACCAGAATTTCAAGAAATCTGGCAGTTTACTGTAGTTTTAGAAAACCGCAAGAGCCACACGGCAGGAAAAATAATGCTAATGAAATAAATGTGTTTCCCAATTAACAATTAATCTCGAATACTTCAGTAACTGAATTCCCGAAGAATGTGATATTCATGATTCGTACGTAGGAAAAATTATAAAAAGGCATACATATCACGACTACAAATTTACGCAAATTTAGTACAAAGTCTACATCCTGGTGATAATTATTGGAATAAGTATCACCATTCCAGCTCCCGAATTATTTAAATTTTGAATTAATAGCTCGCGGCTTATTAAAGTTACCTTAATAAATTACGTGTAGGTTATTTTTTGTACTTAAAGCACAAATTTTCGTACCAGCTTGGCCAAAATTATCTTCTAACCGATGCGTCTTGTAAATTTTAATATTACACAGGGTGTTATAACTTTTCGTTGTTTTAAATTAATGATCTGTGTTATATTCTTAAACGCGCTAATCTTGTATATATATTTGCACGTTTTGTCTAAGGCACGGAGCCGTAAGCGCGGGTGATGTTTGCGGGAACTGGAAAAGTCGATTGAGGTAGG
>JAWQRJ010000586.1:0-19746 GCA_033557515.1 Diorygopyx duplodentatus | reverse complement strand
CATAACCATAAATGCCACTCCATACTGCCCTTGTTTCTCAGCCCCTGAATATAGTAATGTGAAATCCTTTTTTTCTATCTCTCCTTGTCCTTTCCATCTAGTTTCCTGTATTGCTGCTATGCCTATCCTGTACTTTTTCAGTTCCGCTGCTATTTCTTGCATTTTTCCTGGGACCAGCATTGTCCTCACATTCCATGTACTAATTCTTAATTCGTTGCGCTTATTTCTTTCTTTTTTATTGTTGCTTCTTCCGTTCTCTCTCTTTCCGTTCTCATGCTTTTTCTGATTCCCGAAAATCTCTCCACTTTTCTCTTCCTCTCCTGTCTCTTGTATTTTCCCACCATACGCTGCTCTTTCACATCTATCCCCACCACCCGTTCGCTCCTTTTGATCCTTGTCCCTCCTGCCATCTTTCGATTCCATCTCCACATCCTCCAGGGTTGCCTCGCATTTTCCTGTTTCCCCCTTGATCCCCCCCATTCTATGTTTTGCTTGGTTTGTCTTCATTGTATCCCTCTCTTTTCCAAATCCATAAGTCATGTCGTCATCTTTTCTTCCGTTCAGCATATTTCTTAATAAAATTTTGGGCTCTCAGTCCTGCCAGTCTTGCGGTTCCAGGCATACCATTCACCGTCAACCTGTAATTTTCGATACCATATTTTTGTTTTCTTTCCTTGCTTCCGCAATTCCTTTGACTCCTCCCAAATTTGTGTTTGGCATAAGGCATCTATTCCTTACAATGTGATACATATGGAGCTACCTACATAGGTGAAACTGGTAGAAAATTAATTGCAAAAATTAGAGAACACAAAATACTTGATATTTAAATAAAGTATTGTGCAACTAATTTGCTTGCTAATACAGTATATTTAACTTCGGTTGTTCTCTTTCAGTCGAATAGAACGTGTCCGATATGTCGTGGGAATGCTTCAGAATACCTCAACACTAGCGATTAGTCACACAAACATCTCAAAACGAAAAAAAATTTAGATTTTCTAGGAACCTCTTTACAATAGTATGCCAGTGCCATGTGTTGTTAATTTTTTTTTGTTTCCCAGTTGCTGTTGAATTACGATATAACAAAAATAACAAAAAAAAAGAAAGAAAGAAAGAAAAAACGAATAAATAAAGAGCAGTGCGAAAACTTTGAGAAACAAAAATCATAATCGTTCTACCTCCAGTTTTTTTTTTTTTACTTTAAGTTCCGTTCGTTTTTAAGCAACATCCCTTCGCCGCGTTTATGTATTTTTTTTCTCTTTCGTAACTGTAGAGGTAACGTCGCTGCGATCCGTAGTTCTTTCCGTTTTTTCGTACTTAGGAAATTCTCTCTGTCCCTCTGCGCTTTCCGTGTCCGCCGAAAGAGCAAAATGTTTAAAAAACGTCTGTCCTCTCTGTCTCTCCCTTCGGAAGGTACTTGTACAAAAAAAAATATTCGATGCAAAAAGTTTAAAGGTAAACTCGTCATTGTCTTTTAAATATATAGGTGTGCCTTTAATGATATCTGATTATTAAACGCTTCGTTTTCGATTTTTGCCTTACATAGGGGTTTTGTTTATCACACAAACAAACAAAACACAATTTAACAAATAAATTTATTAGTACAATAAAAGGGGTATATGGCGACGAAAAGTTAAGTTAATTCTCATTAAAAAAATGAAAAACTGACATCTGTCAAAGTAACTGTCAAACTGACATCTGTCACTTCCACTTTTAGGGTACGGACTTTGACTTTTAGTTCTTGTTTATTCGAAGTTTCAAGGAAATATAATTTGCTCGGAACACTCTTCGTCGGAACTTAAAAACAAAAAAAAATCTCCACAATTATTATTTAAAAAGCAATTTTTTCTTTTGCGATTGTCGCCGTATACCCCACTAAGCGAAAGTGTGAAACATACGAACATCTGGTTCTCTCGCTAGAACATTTCGTAAACAAGAAGTGCCCTATATTAACATTTCTATATTATAACTCTTAAGACTGTATGAGATTGTTTTCAATTACTATAATTATTATTAATTAAAAAAAAATATGCGTTAACCTTTGGAATAGTCGAATTAATTATTTTTAGGTTATGAAAGTGCAATATACTTCTCTCGCTTGTTTTTTTTTTTAATTAGAAGTTTTCGATTGTTGTTTTTTTTTGTTTTTTTTTCGGGAATAATAAAATAGTTAATGACAGCTATTCCAAATTTGTAATACAAAATTTTTTTTGTTCTGTAGTTATTATTATTAATTATTTACGTCAAATTATACTTACGCTGCGGTATGGTCGTAACGAAAAAAAGGAATCTAGGCGGCTTTGGAATTTATTTTACGATACGTCGCGTTGGTAATAGTAAAAAATATCGTTGGTATCATCCTAGATTGCTTTTTTAATCGATCATATACTTTTATTACTGTGTATCGTATTCGTTGTGTAATTTTTTTTTATTTGGTATATTAAGAGGGGTTATAAAATTGTTTTAAACCTAAAATTCATTTTAAGTTATTAGAAAGAAAGGAGGAAAAAGTTTTATGCCCGTCTTTAAAAAATCCTATATTTTAGTGATTCGAACATTTATAAACAAATGTTACCAATTATTTCATATTTCGTTGAGTTCAATCTAAAAACTTCAAAAAAAAATCAAAAAAAAATTCTGTGATAGGTTTACTAATGATATATATTTTTTTAAATCGGATTGCTAAAAAATATAGGTTTATAATTTTTTAACGTTATACTAGGGTTTTCGTTTTCTTTTTCAAATTGATTACTTAGTTAAATATACAAACGTTTGTTGATTTCTTACGAAAAGTTGTTACTCCTTGTTTTCCCTTTGTTTTCTCTTTCGTTTACAAATACAAAGTGCAATACAAATTTCTCCATATTAAATGAACTTAATAGCAATATATCAATCAAGTAACACCAAGCGTAAACGTAAAACGAACCTTAGATGTTTTTTCGGTGTTCGAATGTTCGGACGGTCGGTCCAACCGGTCGTCCCGGCGAAAATTCAAATTGTTTTCCTTTTCCGTTCCACGTCACTCGCTTCTAGCTGGTTTTTAATATTTATGTACCGTAGATTGCTTTCTAGTGCTAACCTAATATAATTATACAATACAATTATTATAATACAACTGATTGATCTACTTTCAACATAATAAAAAAAAATACACTAGAAGTTTTGTCGTTTTTCGTTTGCACACTTGTACATTCGGTAAGTTGCCTAACTTTTAACGGGTACTGTATACGAGAGCTGTAATTATCAGAGAGTACACCTAATGTTCACTAGATGTCACTCCACATAAACGTAGATAGCTGGTAGGTAAAGAAGAGAGCTGTAAGAATCTATCGGTAAGAGTTAAGAGATGTCGCTTTTAATTTAAAATTATTTAAAAAAAACACGACCCACTTTGACGATGTTTTCAAGAGTAATGTTAGTGTAAATATGCCCGGTTTTACAAATAAATATTGACCGATCCAATTGAGTTCGAGTAAACCGAAGATCACATGAAATATTTCACACAATTCCATTGTTAAACGAGGTCGAAAAATAGCGTTTCTGTATACGACAAATCGCGACGATCTGAAAGCGAACTGTCCCAGTCCTCCAGCAGAAAGAGAAATTAGTAATTACGGTTTCAATCGAGCGGAAAAACGGTTTTTATTTCCCCAAATGACTTTCTCCCGCGGCTCCGCTAAGAATGCTCTATCTTGATCGCGTTACTTCGCGCACAGGTAAAACTATGCATTTTTGTCATCGCGGAAATGTGAAGGTCGATTATTAAACGTAGTGACATCAAGTTGGCCGGCTCGCTCTGTCGTCGGAACTGGTTTAACGTTAATTTTGCATTATCGCCCCGCACCAAACAATTTTTATATTGCAAACGTATCTTATCGCTTACTATCGCGAGATAATGTACTACACGGCGACGGACAGGTGTGAACTTACCGCGGCGCAGTGAAAATAACAGTTTTCCTCGGTTTTCTTGCGTGAAAGTAGAGTTAACAACGAAAAAATTCAATCATGTCGGTAAGTACATAGTTTTTTTTTTGACAGATACCTAACCTATAAAAATTGTCCACCTGTGTCAATCAGATATCTACCTGAATCAATTTAAATATTAAATTAATGTGTATATTTTCGTGAAATGCGTATATTTTCGACTGTTCTTGAAGAGAATTTATCTTAAATTAAAACTTATCTCCGATTCTACAATAAATTTAGAACAGTGTTGTCAACATGAAAAAAAACAATTCCCGAAAATTTACAAATTCTAATTATAACCATTACGTCACCATTTACAAAAAAACAGTTTATCTGGTTTATTAGATTTGGATTCCTAAAATACTACAACAACTTTGTTGATGTAAAAGATCAATCATGTTGGTTTAATAATTTTTTATCAGTTTTCATTTTGTCAAGGAGGTCCCCTTGGAATTTAGGTATTGCCAATGGCGCCAATTTCAAATATAGAATACGAATAGCAAAAATAGCAAACTACGTACGATAGATAAATAGAATAATTCAAACTATTTTAAGAAGCGTTGATAATATATAAAAAAATAATATAAATAAAAAAAACATTTCTAAAAAACAATATCGCTGTCTATAAAAGAAAACTGTATACAGAGCATTTTTTCTCCGACAGCAAGTAAAAGTGAAAATAAACACGATGGATAAAGAACTGGAATTTGGCACCCCTTTAAAAACGACGGGAAAAAGCCTATTCGATATGGTAAGCAGAAATTTGGGTGTGCACGAAATATGGTTTTTCGGTATAATGTACACCGACCCGAGCGGCGAAGAAATTTGGATCGACAATTCGAAAAAGGTTGTTTATTTTCTATAACGTCTTTCTTACCCGCTTTGTTCACCTTTATTCTCTTGTCCGTCTTACGACGTCTAGACTCTGAAAGACTACAGACAGTACGTGCAGAAACTAAACTACAGAGTGAAGTATTACCCCGAAGATATCGAAGAGGAACTCATAGAGGACAACACCGTCAAATATTTCTTTTACCAGGTGAGGCACGCCATCCTAAACGAGAGGGTTTACTGCCCACCGGACACTTGCGTGCTTTTAGCGTCATACGCGTGCCAGGCAAGGTTCGGGGATTACGGAAAGGACATCCACAATACGGACTTTTTGAAAAAGCAACGATTGCTGCCGCACAAGTAATTCGTTTTTAATACTTTAACGGTTCGATTTAGCTAACATAATCTAAAATACATCTAGGGTTTACGATCAGCATAAAATGAAACCGGAAGAATTCCACGAAACCATATTGAACATGTGGATTAAGCACCGCGGAATGATGAAGCAAGATGCCATGACGGAATATTTAAAGTTGACGCAGAACTTGGAGATGTACGGAGTGCACTATTTCGAAATAAGCAACAAGAAGGGCACTAAATTGTTATTGGGTATACACGCAATCGGTTTGAATATCTATAAACAATCGGACAGGTAGTTTTAAAAAGGAAATTAAAGTTTAAAGATTAATCTATTAATTTTCTTTCTAGGATGAATCCGATAATTATGTTTCCGTGGTCGGAAATAAAGAATATTAACTTCCGCGATAAGAAATTCACCATAAAAGCCGCAGACAAAAAGGTAGCTGATTTTATATTCTTTTCCAAAGACGGATACGTAAATAAGAGAATTTTAAATTTGGGTAAGTTAACGTTAGAAGTGTCGCTGTTTTTTTTTTTTAAGTATCGTTACTTAGGTGTTGGTAATCACTTCTTGTATATTCGAAGAAGAAAACCACCTACCTTAGAAATAATCCAAATGAAAGAAAAAGCCATGGAACAAAGAAAAACTCTAATAGAGCAAAGGTTACTTTTCCGTTTTTCTTTTCGTTGAATTCCTCTAACGTTTTTACCCCTCCAGAACTAAGCTGCAGTGCGAAATATCTGCGAGGGAAGAAGCCGAACGCAGGGAACGGTTATACCAAGAACAGCTGCGCGCGTTAAAAGAGGAAATGGAGAGAAGCCGAAATTCTCTACTCGAAGCGCAGAACACGATACAAAAGCTCAAGCAGCAACTCTTCGAGTTGCAGCAGTCCAAGGAGGAGCTCGAAAAGCAACAGACGGAGCTGCGGCGCCTGATGGAGAAGCTGCAGGAGAGCAAGAACATGGAGGCGGCCGAGAAGGAGAAACTGGAAGATGACATCCTGGCGAAACAGCTGGAGGTGTGCAGGATACAGGAGGAGGTGGAGGCGAAGAACTTGGAGACGATGCAGCTGCAGGAGGAGGTGGACAGGGCGCGCAGGGCCGAAGAGGAACTCAGGCTGCAACAGTTGGCAGAGTCGGCGCGCCGAGAGGAAGAGAAAGAGTTGGAATCTTTGCCGGAAAATGCGACCGACGAGCTACCGGAGTTGGTTCTCGTAAACGAACAGTTACGAGAACAACTTAAGGTAATATTTTTATTTGTTTAATTCGAATTTATACTTTTTTAATTGCTCTCTATAGGTTCTTCAAGAAAAACTGGAGAATTCTCGCGACGAATCCAAAGAAACCGATTTGGACAAATTGCACCGCGAGAATTTAAAAGAAGGCAGGGATAAATACAAGACGTTAAAGGAGATCAGGAAAGGAAATACGGTGCGGCGAGTGGACTTGTTCGAAAATTTATAAACGTCTTCCGTTACTTTATGTTGTTACTGTTACGTTTACACATCTTTATTGCTGTATTATATAAAAATATATATTTTATTACTATACGTTGTAAATAGACGATAAAATAAAAGAAAAATGGACATTTAAAAGTTTGTCGCATACAATTGGTGGACGACTTTACTCAGAACCGGTCCAATCGTTTTATTTCCTTTCCCGAAAACGATGTTTGATAACAGCTTTTCCGCTGAGTGCGGGTTTTTACGATATTCCTGCGTTAAGAGTTTCGGCGTCGGATAATTTTCGACGATGGCCAACGCTTTATCCACAGATAATCCTTTTAACTGCAAGAGATGTTTGATAAACATTTCTTTAACAGTAAATTTCTGCAAATAAAAAATTAAAACTGCTACCTAGAGAATATGCTTTAAAAATACTTTGTGCTTTGAACCAAGTTTTGTGAATTCTGCAAACGTCATGGCTGGTATTAAATCGGCCTCAAAATTAACCGTTTCCAAATTATCTTTTGGGCAACTCATTATCGTTTTCCCCTTTAAAAAAAAAAGTGCCGATAAATTTAATCAAATTGCCAACAATTATAAATTACCGAATAATTCTTCGTAACGATTTTAGACATCGTATTCAAGTAATGCGCAGTCGATCTCGAATTATCGCTAAACTTAACCTGAAAATTGTCTTGCAGCAACGTGTTGGTCGCGGCTTGCATTAACGTGGACATCGGCAGTCCGGTGTTGGTATTCTTCCCGTAACTCTCCACCAGGTATACGACGTTTCGTATTCCGCACTGGTTCAAGCGAAATTTTTGCTCGTGATACCGACCGTCTTTAATGCTACTTCCGAAATCGTCCATCCTCTTTCTTTCTACGATGTACGGCAGGACTAATTCCGTTTTCGTCGTACGATCTCTGCAAATCCACAAATAGTCGCCGACTTTTAAGTGACGAATCTCAAAATTTACTCCCAGATGTAGGAGATCCGCTATTATCGGATCGTCTTGCGCTTGGTTTGTACTAAATAGGAATGAAAATAATTGTAGCACAGAAAATAACCTAACCATAATGAATATGTTACTATTATTATGTCCAATATGTTAAGTTAATTTTAATTTTTCAAATAAAAGTAAAAATTTATATGAGAATATACTGATTCAGCTCACGGAAAGAAGATAGCAAAATAAATCGGTAGCTATTCTACAAAGTGACGAAGAACCTAAGAAAAGAAAATCAGGAACACAAAGCGAACTTGAAGAAGTAAACGAAGCGATCAGAACAACTATTATTATGTTCAATATGTTAAGTTAATTTTAATTTTTCAAATAAAAGTAAAATTTATATGAGAATATACTGATTCAGCTCACGGAAAGAAGATAGCAAAATAAATCGGTAGCTATTCTACAAAGTGACGAAGAACCTAAAAAAAGAAAATCAGGAACACAAAGCGAACTTGAAGAAGTAAACGAAGCGATCAGAACAACAAAAAATATACGGTGTTTATAAACTTGGGAAAGGCTTTCGATAAACTACCGAGGCAGGCAATTTTTCTAAATTGCATTTTAAATAAATAAAAAAACATCTGGTACATACCCCGACGTTTCCGCTGTATCAACTAAAAGCACCACTTCAAAGTTGTTAGGTTTGAAAAATACAGTTTCAACAGGTTCCGTAATAACAGAGCTGCTCGATTTTTGCGTTAACTTCCGTTTCTTAGTAACCGTTTCGTCTTTCTTACTTTTATCGTCGGTTAAATCAATAATTTCGTTGTTAATCAACTCGGAAATATCAGGGACAGGTGCCGGAACGTTTTCTTTGCATCCGACGGTTTCTTCGTCGTTTTCTAATGTATCGAAATAGAATTTTTGCGCGATCGCCGACCCGTCTTCGGTTAAAAAGAATTTCGCGGGCTTCCCGTCTTTTCGAACCAAATTTTTGCTTAATAAAGCGCGCATTGACGACCACGCCGTGTAGTGACTGCCCGCGTCGGGTTTCGTAAACGAAACGTCGCAATAGAACCGTGCGGCTTGCGTAAGTTCGTCTTTCGTTAGATATTTATTCGAATTACTTTCGATCGAACTCTTATATAAAGCAACTAAGATTGCGTAACCGCCCGATCTGTATTTAGGCGTATATTTCTTACTCCCTTCGGTCATTTTAACGCTCGATTCGATCGTTTGACCTCTAGTTGTCTCTTGTTTTTGTACGCTTACATTTGTTTCTCGAATTTCTAAAGTTTTCGCTGCGTTTGATAGATCGTCGGTATTCTTTCGGTTACGTTCTTTCAGTTTCTCATCGAGCATTGCACATAGTTTATCGCCGAAGCCTTTCAGAATCTTGCAGTCGCGACCGCTCTCTAAGGGGACGGGATATTTTTTCAGGGATTGCAAAGCGGCCGAGAAGCAATACTGCATTTTAGAATCTTTCGCTTTGGCCTCTTCCTTCCATTCCGTCAACCACTTCTCGAACAGAGGGTTGGGGTGAATTAGTTTCACTGTCACACGTTTTTTTGGGGACATTTTTAGGTTTAAAAACGATATTTCAAAATCGTAACCTCACATATTTGAACGTCAACGGAGGTTTTACAGGTTATGTCACAGATTAAGAACTTGTTTATTAATTAGGTTATGTTAAAATAGTTGCTGGCGGCAACTTAGGTTTTTAAAATTTAAATTTTAATCCACCAGTAAAGCGCGACGTTTTCTTAACATGTTTGAATTTTTGAAGATGCTTTTCTTCTTTTATGCGAGAAGACGTGTGATATGTGAGTATTGCTTAAGATTAATCGAACACTGCTAAAAATTGATCGATTTAACTGGATCGATAACTTCAACTATTGGTCTTAAAATTTTGAAAGATGCATAATTGCACTGTAATAAAGTAAAGGACCGCAAATTAAGTCAGAAAGCAACTTTTCTTCTTTGACGTTAATTATATTTGCTTTTACTTGTGGAAAATAAGTTTGTTGTTACGATCGTACACAAAAAGTCAAAGTTACGTTAAGTTTTGTTGCAACTGAATGCAGTTTCTGACAAATAAATAATTCTTTTTTTCATTCCTCGTAAAGCCAAATTAAGTCAGAGAGCAACTTTTCTTCTTTGATATTAATTATATTTGGTTTTACTCGTGGAAAATGATTATATATTTTGTTGTTACGATCATACACAAAAAGCCGAAGTTACGTTAAGTTTTGTCACAACTGAATGCAGTTTCTGACAAATCAATAATATTTTTTCCTTTCCTTGTAAAACCAAATTAAGTCAAAAAGCAACTTTTCTTCTTCGATAGTAATTATATTTGCTTTTACTCGTGGAAAATCATTATATATTTTGTTGTTAAGATCGTACACAAAAAGGCGAAGTTATGTTAAGTTTCGTCACAACTGAATGCAGTTTCTAACAAATCAATAATATTTTTTTCCTTTCCTTGTAAAGCCGAATTAAGTCTGAAAGCAACTTTTCTTCATTGATATTAATTATGTTTGCTTTTACTCGTGGAAAATGATTATATATTTTGTTGTTACGATCGTACACAAAAAGTGGAAGTTACGTTAAGTTTTATCACAACTGAATGCAGTTTCTGACAAATCAATCATATTTTTTCTTTTCCTTGTAAAGCCAAATTAAGTCAGAAATCAAGTTTTCTTCTTTGATATTAATTATATTTGCTTTTACTCGTGGAAAGTGATTATATATTTTGTTGTTACGATCGTACACAAAAAGCCGAAGTTACGTTAAGTTTTGTCACAACCGAATGCAGTTTCTGACAAATCAATAATATTTTTTTCCTTTCCTTGTAAAGCCAAATTAAGTCAGAAAGCAACTTTTCTTCTTTGATATTAATTATATTTGGTTTTACTCGTGGAAAATGATTTTGTCGTTAAGATCGTACACAAAAAGGCCAAGTTACGTTTTGTCACAACTGAATGCAGTTTCTGACAAGTCAATAATATTTTTTTTCTTACCTTGTAAAGCCAAATTAAGTTAGAGAGCAACTTTTCTTCTTTGATATTAATTATATTTGGTTTTACTCGTGGAAAATGATTATATATTTTGTTGTTACGATCGTACACAGAAAGTCGAAATTACGTTAAGTTTTGTCACAACTAAATGCAGTTTCTGACAAGTCAATAATATTTTTTTCCTTTCCTTGTAAAATCAAATTAAGTCGGAGAGCAACTTTTCTTCTTTGATATTAATTATATTTGCTTTTACTCGTGGAAAATTATTATATATTTAGTTGTTACGATCGTACACAAAAAGTCGAAGTTACGTTAAGTTTTGTCACAACTGAATGCAGTTTCTGACAAATAAATAATATTTGTGTCCTTTCCTTGTAAAGCCAAATTAAGTCAGAGAGCAACTTTTCTTCTTTGATATTAATTATATTTGGTTTTACTTGTGGAAAATGATTATATATTTAGTAGTTACGATCGTACACAAAAAGCCGAAGTTACGTTAAGTTTTGTCATAACTGAATGCAGTTTCTGACAAATCAATAATATTTTTTTCCTTTCCTTGTTAAGCCAAATTAAGTCAGAAAGCAACTTTTCTTCTTTGATATTAATTATATTTGGTTTTACTCGTGGAAAATGATTATATATTTAGTTGTTACGATCGCACACAAAAAGTCGAAGTTACGTTAAGTTTTGTCACAACTGAATGCAGTTTCTGACAAATCAATAATATTTCTTTCCTTTCCTTGTTAAGCCAAATTAAGTCAGAAATCAAATTTTCTTCTTTGATATTCATTATATTTGGTTTTACTCGTGGAAAATTATTATATATTTTGTTGTTAAGATCGTACACAAAAAGGCGAAGTTACATTTTGTCACAACTGAATGCAGTTTCTGACAAATCAATAATTTTTTTTTTCATTCCTCGTAAAGCCAAATTAAGTCAGAAATCAAATTTTCTTCTTTGATATTAATTATATTTGCTTTTACTCGTGGAAAATGATTATATATTTTGTTGTTACGATCGTACACAGAAAGCCGAAGTTATGTTAAGTTTCGTCACAACTGAATGCAGTTTCTGACAAATCAATAATTTTTTTTTTCATTCCTCGTAAAGCCAAATTAAGTCAGAGAGCAACTTTTCTTCTTTGATATTAATTATATTTGGTTTTACTCGTAGAAAATGATTATATATTTAGTTGTTACGATGTGGAAAATGATTTTGTTGTTGAGATCGCACACAAAAAGCCAAAGTTACGTTAAGTTTTGTCACAACCGAATGCAGTTTCTGACAAATCAATAATATTTTTTTCCTTTCCTTGTAAAGCCAAATTAACTCAGAAAGCAACTTTTCTTCTTTGATATTAATTATATTTGGTTTTACTCGTGGAAAATTATTATATATTTTGTTGTTAAGATCGTACACAAAAAAGCGAAGTTACATTTTGTCACAACTGAATGCAGTTTCTGACAAATCACTAATATTTCTTTCCTTTCCTTGTTAAGCCAAATTAAGTCAGAAATCAAATTTTCTTCTTTGATATTAATTATGTTTGGTTTTACTCGTGGAAAATTATTATATATTTTGTTGTTAAGATCGTACACAAAAAGGCGAAGTTACATTTTGTCACAGCTGAATGCAGTTTCTGACAAATCAATAATATTTTTTTCCTTTCCTCATAAAGCCAAATTAAGTCAGAAAGCAACTTTTCTTCTTTGATATTAATTAGTACATAAACAAAGGTTCTAGTGTGTGAAAGCAAGTAAAATTAAAAACGGGCGTTATATATTTATTTATTTGAGAATTGAGTGGATAACAGCCACATTTCTGATAACAATAGATATAATTACTTCCATAAATTACTCGTAATATAAGGAACATTATAATAATTTGTTTAATCCATAATATTTAATTGTATTTACATGTGTTCAACAACTTAAAACCTACTTACAGAATGTTTTAGTTAAAACTTAGCAGAGACGCGAATCTAAGACTCGAATGTATAAAATAAAATTGCGAACGATAGTCGTTTTCTCTAAATATATAC
This sequence comes from Diorygopyx duplodentatus, assembly GCA_033557515.1. Classification (NCBI taxonomy): domain Eukaryota; kingdom Metazoa; phylum Arthropoda; class Insecta; order Coleoptera; family Scarabaeidae; genus Diorygopyx; species Diorygopyx duplodentatus. The sequence goes on along the minus strand of JAWQRJ010000586.1, from coordinate 7,135 downwards.
ATAAAAGCAACTATAATGTTAATATGTACACAATTAAACGTAGTTTTCTTCTTTAATTATTACTTAGGACGCAAATGGTTTGATCGACTAATTTTCTTCTCTATATTACTCCGCTAATCCTACTAAATTTTTTCTTAGTTGTCTACAATTCTAATTTGTTACTTCCTAATTGTTTCAATGAATTATTAGTACATTGCACGAGTGAATAGGAAAGAACGAACATGAAACGAAAACGTTTTGGCAGTAAAACAAGGTTCGAACCAATCGGTAAGTACGCCGAAGAAAAAAAAAATAATTGTCCGCCCCGCTGATATGTGTTCGATGATCCTACGTTCGAAAAGAAGAAATGCCCCGAATTCGGAAGTGTTAATAAATTTAAAGAAGTATCACAAGATGCGTGTTCGCTCGAGAGTATTTTTTAGAATGTTATTTTTAAAAAAAAAGTAGCCTTGTACGATAGGAAACCTAAGCGACGAAGACGTTTACGGCGAACGAAGTCATTCGCCCGTGTCCACCCATTTGCTCTCTTCGATTATCCGTTCGAAACAGTCTAATAAATACATGTACTGAAAGAGAAAATTCGAGTTAACTTTCGGCAGTCGAAAAATTAACAATCAAATAACGAACGTTGCTTTTGGAGAGAAAGAGAGAGATCAAACACTCACATACGGCGTGTAGATCTTGACCCACTTGGGCGCCTTGTCCGGCCGGTTGTACTTGACGCAGAAGGCGGCGGCCTCGTCGTCGGCCTCCCACTGCGCGACGCTGTCCCACGGCAGCGCGACGACCTGGCTCTCGAGCGTGCCGTCGTCGCGGCACGCGTGCAGCTTGAGGCCGGCGCCGCCGACGGCCGCGACGACGTGCCCGCCCTTGCGCGTGTCGCACGCGCAGTGCGGGAACACGACGTCGCCGTAGCCGGGCAGCTCGCGCGCCAGCTTCAGGTACTCGGCGGCGCGCGTGCTGTCCTGCAGCGCCTTCAGCTGGTAGAGCCGCTCGCCGGCCTGGATGCAGCCGCGGTTCACCTCGTCGACCGCCTGCCAGAACACGTAGTGCGCCGCCTGCGAGTCGCGCGTCAGCGACAGCTCCCGCGGCAGCGCGAACAGCCACTTGCGCACGCACAGGCACGTGCTCGTCGCCGTGCTGTAGTTCTGGATGTACAGGTTGTGCGGGTACTCGGTCGGTTGCAGTTTGCGTTCTGCGCCGAGATAAAAAATGAGGGTTTTTTTTAGCATAAATTAAGTATAATCTACGCTAAAAAAAAATCCTCAAACCAAAATTAGAGCAATGCAGCTGATTTCCTTTTTCAAAGGAAATTGTTAAACTTACACTGGCAGAAATGGAGATAGGTTTAAGTCAGAAGGATGAACAAAGGATGTTGTGTTTTAAAATTAGTACATACCAAAATTATATTCAACGATTTCAAAGAGGTAAAAATATTTAGCTGTCGCCTTGTTCATATTGATTTTCTTAACTACCATGTCGTAAACGTCATCGGCGTTCGCGCTACGCCGCAAAGTCACCGTCAAGACCTCCCTATCGGGCAATAACACCTACGAAACTCGGAAAAATTAGACTCGACGCCCCGAAAATTCACCTAATTCACCTCTCACCTTTAAATCGACGGGGCTACTATTGTTATCGTCGTCCTGGTCCGTTAAAAACTCCTGCATGATCTCCGACTCGGCGATGACGCGCACCGCGCACACTCTCTCCAAGTACTGCTCGAGGCCTCGTCTCCGCGCGTCCAGCTGCTGTTCGCTGAGCGTAAACGGCCACTTCCCGGGCAATTTCGGAAACGTGAAACCTGAAAAAGAAATTTCGACACGTCGACGACCGGTTCTCGTGGAAACGCTGAACGTCGTTCACCTATGAACTCCTTTTTTAAGTCGTTGTGGAGTTTGGCGAACTCCCGGTACCGTCGCGAGCACAAGTGCCGACCCGCCATGTAAATGTTGAACGCGACGTATCGTTCGCCGCCCCGCTCGTTGTAGTGGTAATCGGGAATGCTAATGGGCAACGAACGTTTTTCGCTGTAGTCAATATACGAGTACCCCTGAGTGTCGTCGCTAGGCTCTAACCTTTCGGCTTCCTAGAACGTTAATTACCTTAACTCTTTATGTAGAATTACGCAAGTTATTCAGTAAATTAAAGTCATATTCTAAGTATAAATAATTAAGTTATAGCATACTAAACAAATAAAAAATTTCCTTGAATTAAGCTCATTCGGAAATTAAAAGTTTTTTACTTATGGAACATGATTATATATTTTGTTGTTAAGATCGTACACAAAAAGCCGAAGTTACGTTAATTTTTGTCACAACTGAATGCAGTTTCTGACAAATCAATAATATTTTTTTCCTTTCCTTGTAAAGCCAAATTAAGTCAGAAAGCAACTTTTCTTCTTTGATATTAATTATATTTACTGTTACTCGTGGAAAATGATTATATATATTGTTAAGATCGTACACAAAAAGCCGAAGTTAGGTAAGTTTTGTCACAACTGAATGCAATTTCTGACAAATCAATAATATTTTTTTCCTTTCCTTGTAAAGCCAAATTAAGTCTGAAAGCAACTTTTCTTCTTTGATATTAATTATATTTGCTTTTACTCGTGGAAAATGATTATATACTTTGTTGTTAAGATCGTACACAAAAAGCCGAAGTTACGTTAAGTTTTGTCACAACTAAATGCAGTTTCTGACAAATCAATAATATTTTTTTCCTTTCCTTGTAAAGCCAAATTAAGTCAGAAAGCAACTTTTCTTCTTTGATATTAATTATAGTTGCTTTTACTCGTGGCAAATGATTATATATTTTGTTAAGATCATACACAAAAAGTCGAAGTTACGTTAAGTTTTATCACAACTGAATGCAGTTTCTGACAAATCAATAATATTTTTTTCCTTCCTTGTAAAGCCAAATTAAGTCTGAAAGCAACTTTTCTTCTTTGATATTAATTATATTTGCTTTTACTCGTGGAAAATGATTATATACTTTGTTGCTAAGATCGTACACAAAAAGCCGAAGTTACGTTAAGTTTTGTCACAACTGAATGCAGTTTCTGACAAATCAATAATATTTTTTTCCTTTCCTTGTAAAACCAAATTAAGTCAGAAAGCAACTTTCCTCCTTTGATATTAATTATATTTGGTTTTACTCGTGGAAAATGATTTTGTCGTTAAGATCGTACACAAAAAGCCAAAAGTTACGTTAAGTTTTGTCACAACTGAATGCAGTTTCTGACAAATCAATAATATTTTTTCCTTTCCTTGTAAAGCCAAATTAAGTCAGAAAGCAACTTTTCTTCTTTGATATTAATTATATTTGCTTTTACTCGTGGAAAATGATTATATATTTTGTTGTTAAGATCGTACACAAAAAGCCGAAGTTACGTTAAGTTTTGTCACAACTGAATGCAGTTTCTGACAAATCAATAATATTTTTTTCCTTTCCTCGTAAAGCCAAATTAAGTCAGAAAGCAACTTTTCTTCTTTGATATTAATTATATTTGCTTTTACTTGTGGAAAATGATTATACATTTTGTTGTTAAGATCGTACACAAAAAGGAGCAGCTACGTTAAGTTTTGTCACAACTGTATTTAAAAGTGCTCCTATAAATATTCTAACCCACAATCCCCTTTTAGCATAATAATAATAATAATCCTTAGTTTAACAGAAGATACACCAACAGTGCAAAACACATCGTCGGTACCATAGATCACTGTAAATCTTTGACACTTCCGTATGAAACTTATTGCGTTTATAGGTTAGCTTACATTTTACGATAAAAACTGTCAACAAATTGTCCCACTTTAATCGGAATTTAATCTAAATAAATGAAATAAAACACGCTTAATAATACACGTAGTTTTTTTGCGTTGTTCAATACATTTTTGGGGTTATGTTCTTGCTCTTTTGACATTACTGATAATGAATTTTTAAACGTATGGTTATCGAAAAATTATGGTGTGCAACACTTACCTGTTGTGTAACAGATATAACCGTCAAAGTGAGTACGTCTCCGCCAGATTTGATCAGATCGACAACCTGTTTGTGCGTGGCGCCTTCTACGTTAACTCCGTTCCTAAAACAAATCTTAAAGATATAAAACCGTCTTTAAAAAAAAAACTTTCGGCGTAAAACCTAAAATTAACGGCATTTTCCAAGCAGACATGGTAACTCAACATTGTTCCGAAAGAAGTTTAGTACGCGCAAACCTTAATAAGCTGTGGACGAACCGGAGACAAAGAACAATATGAAATGGGTTGGGAAATGGTGAAAAAATTTATATGACACGACCTTCCTTGAAAAGCTGAGGGAATTTGAAAGTACCGCACACTTTCTCTGGTTGAACAAGTAGAGATCTGGTTTGACCGCATATATTCAAGGTAGGCTGTGTTTACTAAATGTTAGTTACTTTAAAAAAGAAATTAAACATATTTATTAAAAGCGTTCACTCAATCATTGGTTAATGCATCAAAAGTGAAAGGAAAACAAATATGAGGTAACAACCTCGGTAAATAATCTAGAAATTGCGAATTTTTGACCCGATGTTAAGCAATATAACCTAATAAAAACAAAACACTATCTATAAACGTCAATTTTTGACACTTCAAAAGATAAAATCAATTTCTACATACAAGTACCCCATTAAACACAAAATAAAACACCCATAACTCCTTTAAACACTCAATAACTTATTATAACCTGTCATAAAACGACATTTAAATAAAAATCAATACGCCGCCTTCCCCGGTTTCGACGTCGTTTTGTTTTCCTTTTTAAAATCCCGCTAAAAGTACGCAACTAGTAAACCGGAAACCGAGCGAATCGGCCACTTACACTTCGAGTATGCGGTCGCCCTTCCGTATGCCGGCCTGTTCGGCGGCCCCCCGGTCCAGCACGGCGCTTACGTGCTGCAGGGGGGCGTACAGCTCGCCGTTTATGCTGCGGAGCTGACCGCCCTCGCTGACCTGGCCGCGCACGTTGAAGCCGAAGCCGGTCTCCGTCTTGTTTATCGTGACGACTCGGGGGCCGTTTTGCGTCACCTTCATGTTGTTCACGACGCGCGAGCTGTTCTGGATCACGTCCGCCATAATATCGGATCGGAATCGATCCCGCTTTGACAGCTGACGTTTCGCTAACCCACCGAAGCGCCGCACCGCTTTTGACAGCGGTGACGTTTCGGTGTGGTCGTTTGGACCAGCGCGCAAACGGACTAATATCAATTTGATTAAGATTTATTTATTTTAAATTCCGATGCGTATGGACAACAACAAGAAAAAGAGAGAGAGTGAGATTCGGCGCTTGTTGTTAAGAAGAGATTAGTATAAAAAAATGATGAACGTGGTTTTAAGGTTATCTGTCAAATGAAATTTTTATTTTTGAAAATATAACGTAAATATAAAGAAATTGTTGCTGAAATCGCTCAAAACGAGTAAAATTGTTGATTGATAACAGTTTTCGTAATTATTTTGATGAATTTCGGATTAGATCGAAAAGTTTTTCTGTTCAGGTTGTTGACCTACTTGACACATATATTTGATTCAAAATCAATACAAACCAAACTACATATGTCCGCTTTACAACGCCTCAAATCGAGGAATTCCACAAAAAAATCATCTTTACCTTCAAAATCTGGTAAAAATTCGTTAACTGCAGGTAAATGCTTACAGTTCCATCAAAACCTAACCTGCAAAACCAAAAACAACTGGCTCACCGGAAGAAATGGTAGAGGAGTTTAACAATCTGCATAATGAGTAAGTCCAATACAGTTCAGTAACTTTAGAATTACGTTTCAAAAACCGCAGGTTAACATTTTTTTTAACATGGAGTAATAATTTTTAAAATATTCCTTTCTTTTTAACTTTAACGTCACCGAATACAAACTTTTCGAACGTGGTCTCGACACATTTACGTTTAGGTGTATCGTCGGATCGCTTTTGTGGATTTTATCCGACAAGAACGACGGACGGACGGCGTCGGGCCGTTCGCAAGAGAAGACTGTGATAGAAACTGAAAACGGAACGCACAACAATGATTTTCACCGAATCCAAATAGAGGGGACGGGCGAGGGCTGCGCGGAGCGCGATGGGGCGTGTCCGTACACGAACGGCGCAAAGACGACCTACTTGGACGTCGGTTCGCTGTACGAGCATTGCGAGGACGACGGGACGCGACCGCGCAGCTTGGGCGAGAACTTCGAGAACATTCTGATCGTTATTATCGTAATGGCCGTTATTATACTCTGTATGAAGATGTAGACAAATTTTTGGATAGATTTACATTTATTCCACGTTTTTAGTGTGTATGATATTGATATTTTATTAGAGCGTGTTAAAAAATTACACAACAGCCGTTTGATTTTATCGGTCAAATCTCCAAAGGTACAGATTAAAATCGTTTAAACTCACCTGAATTCCTGAAATTACATCGTAAAGCAATAATAAAAAAATTAACCTCAGAATTGACAATTATTTTTAGTTTGCATTTATTAGACAAAAAAAAACAGTTTGACCATGAAAGTGAGTGGAGAATTACTTTTTTGCATCAAGGTGATTAATGTTTCCTGACTGGTAAACGCAGTGAGTATAGAATAAGTTATACGTAGATGTATCAGCTTTTATAAAAGAAAAGACGTATAAATCAAATAACATCTGTCGATAACGGGTCAAGGTCAAACTGCCGGGTAGGAAACCACGCTTCCGAAGAGACGATCCGGGCGGGTTTCCTGGCGATCGGCAAAGGTGTCCTAGAATGATTACTGATAGCGATGAGTATAACACTGATGACTCAAGACGCAAGAGAGAAGCAGAGGACGTGGATGATAGAAAGGGGAAGAAAATCGCAAGAACGCCTGCTAAAATTAGGGCAGTAGAAGTGGTAAAAAAAACGAGACACAGGCGAGGAATAAGAACGACGAAATGGAAGAAATTAAAGGAATGTTTAAACAGTTAATGAACGAAATGGTGGAGATAAAGAAAACCAATACCCAAACGAATGAGATGCTGCTGACATTACAAGCTGAAGGCGACCAGATGAAACTGGAAATAAGCAGCCTAAAAGAAAGGGTGAAGAAACTGGAACGGCTGGAGGATAAAGTGGAAAAAATGGAAAAGGCCAAAAGAAGGAATAA
>JAWQRJ010000585.1:0-19754 GCA_033557515.1 Diorygopyx duplodentatus | reverse complement strand
CCTCAGTCCACCATGCGGTTTGTTTCCTATAGTTGCTTGCTCTGCAGACTCCACATGCCCCCCGTGCAGCTTTCATTATTATATTCTTAAATTTGTCCCATTCTTTGCCTATGTCCTCCGATTCTTCATTGTTTCTACTTTCTGCAATTTCTCTTACAATTAATTCTTGGTACTTTTCGGCCACTGTCTCTTCCTTCAATGTGTATGTTCTTATGGTTTGAAATTGTACTTTCCTTTTAATCTCTTCCTGCGAATTGCTATTTTCTTGCAGTAGCTTTACTTTTGCTACCAACAGATAGTGGTCGCTGTTGATTTCTGCACCTCTTTTCACCCTTACGCCTTTTACCATTTTCCTCTGGCTCCTTTCCACCAATATATAATTTATTATTGATTTCTCATTCCTTGATTGTTCCTCTCTTGTGTATTTATGTATTTCTTTATACTCAAAGAAAGTATTTGTTACTATGTATTAGGTTGTTAAGTTGGTAGAATTCTAATAATCTTTTTCCATTATTATTTCGAGCTATTTCTCCATGTTTCCCTATGCTTTCTGCATGCATCGCATCTATTTGGCCCACTCTTCCGTTGAAATCTCCCATCCAAATTTTTATACCCTTACTCTCTTGGTTTCTTAATGTTAATTCTTCCCAGAATTTATCCTTGACTTCCACTTTTTCGTCCTCTTTGGGTCCGTATATCACCACAATTGTCATTTTGTTGTTATTTTCCTTTTGAACTTCTATAGTTAATACTGTCTTTGGCCATGCCTCCCATTCTTTTATACTTCCCACCAGATCCCTGTGTATTATGCATCGTTGTTTTTATCTCTTGCTTTTATCCACTCCGTTGTATATTAATATATGTCCCTCTTCCAGTTCAATGCTACCCTGTTCTTTTGTTTTGTTTCAGTTATTGCTAGGATTTTCAAGCTTGCCTCCACAAATTCCCGTTCCAATTCCTTCTCCTTTCCACATATGCTCCTTACATTCCACTTTCCCATAGTCCATTCACTGAATTTCTTGCTTTCCTTTTTTTCATTCCCAATCGTCTTCTTTCATTTGATGTATTTTCCTTCTTTTGGGTTTCAGCATATCTTGACTTATATCTTTATCAAGATTTTCAGCTTCTTTAATTTTTTCAACCCATTCTGTGGTATTGGCACCATCAAAATCCCAAAATTGTATTTTTTGAGTTACGTGGTTTATTGGGTCAACGAAATATTTTTAGACGAATCGTGTATTGATGAACATTTGATGCTAATTCAGACATCCAAATAATACTAGTGTGACAATTTTTCTACTTTGAAGCCCAAAAGTATTTTTTGCATTTTTAATCACTGTTTTGTTTCAGACTATGCTAATACGAAAGGCTCAAAAATCGTCATTGTGACTGCAGGCTCCCAGAACATTGGCAGCGGCAAGACAGAAGCCACGGCTCGCCAGAACACTGACATCTTTAAGGAAATAATACCGAAAGTTGTGACCCAGAGTCCTGACTGCATTCTCATAATCTGCTCGCAACCAGGTTGAGCAACACATCATCGATTCTCAACAAATCTCTTCATTTCTAAATGCTTTTTTTCTAGTCGACGTCATGACATATGTGGCTTGGAAACTTAGCGACCTCCCTCCTTACCGAGTCATTGGAGCAGGCACAATCTTGGATTCTGCCAGATTCAGATATTTGATTGCCCAGCGTTTGGAGGTTGAACCCAGTACGTGCCAGGCATTCATCATTGGAGAGTATGGCAGGAAATCAGGTAAATAAGATGGCGAAACCTCGTGCTAAATAACTTACTATATTTTATTGTATATTCTGGTATTGAAAATAATTAATCAAACTCTTGATATTGTTGTGAAAATTTAGACAGTGATTTTAAGTTTTTTTGTATTGCTAAGGATGTTTAACTAGTAAATTGAATCCCTTATACGGACATTGCTTTTCCGAGAACGTTTAGCTAAATTGAATCATTACGGCTCGAGCAGCAGTTCTCCGTCGCCTATTGACTCGGAACCGGTCATTTGGTTAAACGGTAGCCGGATCGAAAATGTGATACGCGGACGGACAATCTGCCGTCACGGTTCCCAGAAGCGCTCTTCCCTGAAGCGGAAAAGAATCGGTCGTTTGGCCGGATTTTTTCTCCTTTTTCTGGATGAGGAGCGTCTTAACGTGCGACCTCAATGTTAAATTATTCGGAATTTACATTCGACGTGCAAAGCGCTAAAAACTGTGTAATCCGGTCGTGTCCTTTAGTCCGCGCCGACAAAGCCGACTGGATCCTCTCCTCAAATATTTGCCTGCGTTGTTGGAATTTGCCTTTGGGTTAGTGACCATCAGCGGACACACAGCTCCTAATAGAGCACAAAGGGGAGAGCGTTTAAATATTTGCATTGGATGTCTAGAATATCGAGGGTGGAGTAAGTTTATCAATATTGATATTATCTCAAAAAACCGATAGTTCACTTTTTTTCCTTATTTTGTAGCGTTCCCAAATGGAATGGTATATAGTTTTTAGGTTTTCTATAAATGTTCTTAATGCCATTTATTGGAACATCTGTACATCTTTTTGTACATATTCGATAAACCAAATATTTCAATGCGATCCGAAGATGTTATAAGGACATAACGATTATATGAGGATTTTGCAAAAAGAAATTTTGCAAATGGAAAACGCGTTTTTTATAATAAGATCACACTCTTCTTTTTGCTACAAACGAATTCATGTGAGCAAAAAGTACACTGGAAACAATCTTTGTTGAACAAGTTTAATATCTTCTTCAACAAAGATTTACCCACTGCTTTCTGCATTTTTCCAAAAAAGTACCTATATTTTGATATTATTAAAGGAAATAAGACATTCATTACTATTCGTGTTCTCTGCAAATTGAAAACCAGTTTTTGTGCTTTAACCTGTATTTAACGATTGCCAAACAGACAGAATTTAGAGGAATGTTTTTGGAAATATTACTTCACACTGAAATTTGAGACACATAGTAAACATTACTTATTAACAGCGTTAATAACGACATTCACCACAAACGTATATCAGCAATTCCATCCATTTGCTTTTTGCTTTGTATACAGACAAATCTCCATGACGACCTCTAAATGTGATTCTTTTGCTTTAGGTGTGACGCGTTCTTCTACATATAGTACTGTAGATTGATATGTAAATACAGATAATAGGGGATTGGCTACTTTGTATTTATACTTCGTTAGGAATGCAAATAAACTCGCCTTATAGAAATCTGCTTACCATAGAACAATGGCGCCACAATTACGAAATCGGGCGACGGAACATAAGTCGTAACTCGTTAAGAGGTTATAAGTTAGTCGTAAACCGCACATGGTGTGCCGGTTTATGTAAGCAATCTCGCATAACAGATCTACCTGAATTATTTATCAGCCTTAAGTACACCAAAATCGCCCGAGCTTAGATATACGGGGAGCAATTTTTCACGGTGGCGATAATGTCTGCTAGTACAGCAACCGTAAGGAGATTACACCAATCTAGATAAGTACCACTTTCTCTTTCGGTCACCGTCTGTGTTGGATGGTGGTATTAAACGTTCTAATGGCAATTTTACACATTCTGTATGCAGCAAAATATAACCGATATATAAAAAATCGTAAATAATTTCTCAGTACAAACATATTATTGTGTATGTGTGTCGCTTATGTATGTGTATTGTAAAACTATGTCATGGTGGCAAAATAACTCTAGAGCTGAACCATGCCAGAAGATTATTCCAATACACTTGGATAAAGAAAATAATTAGGATACATTTTCAATCATTTTTTTCAACATTTTTATATTGAGTACCCTATATTTTATGATGACTATTAATAGAGTATTTAATTTCCTTTATAATCGTTTATAATTTCCTTTTGATATTCAATACTCCACCTTTATCTTCAACGGTTTTTGAAAAATCGAAAAATCGATTCAATAGGATTTTCTTCACCTTTACGGTAGTTTTTAAAAATACCTTACTTCAAGAACCAGGTAGTCCCCAATTAAGGAATTTCCTGTTGTATATAAAAAACTAAACGATTTTATTAAAACTAAGTAACCTCGTTAACACCCAAATTCATTTTTTATCAAGTAGGAACAAAGCTATAATTGCATACCGTACTAAATGGACACTGCATATCCTCTGATTAATACTGTTGTAATACATTGTAGTACTAGAATAATAAACCATGTATTATTATTATTTGCTAAAATCTAAAACCAATTCCCTATCTGTATAATCTTATGCCGTTTTTACGCTAATCGAGGTGACTTTTTACAATAATAAAGGCAAAAACCCTCCGCCTGATACTACACCTATGTTGAAGAGAAACTTATGAATGAATATACCACAGCATTTTCCATTTCGTCTAAACTAAAACACCCTATCAAATTTTATTAAAATGCTTGGAATGCATGGAACCCCAGCCATAAAATTAATTCTTCGTTTCTCCATAAGAGGTTTTTTCGTTATAACTTTTTTACAATTAAAAAGATATGCTATAAAATTTGTGAAAACCTCATTTTTCACCCTGCACAACTTGCCTTTCTTCAAGTTTATTCTATAATTTGGGTGGAAGAAAAGAGTAATTACAACATTTTAACTATCCTCTTTTAACATAGCTTTTAATTAAGAACGATTCTAACGCTAAAAGCGCTTTTAGGCAATTTCGTATTCACGACAAATTTTTACACCGCTTTTAGTTAAAAGCGCCTCTAGTGAAATGATGTTTGGCAACATAGCCATTCGTACTGTCCTTACCATGGTAACCTATTATAATGTATGGCAATTTAAAGTTATGCTCCTGTCGCTCTCAAATGAGTGTGTCGTAAAATTACTGGTGAATTAACGTTCTTCCGCGGTGATCTCATCGATACGTCTACACGGCAGATGTGTAGTCGCCTTAACCATTCTAGCAGGCTGGTTACAAAAAAGTTACTACAAAAATAACTATAATAACCAGATTTGTATTTGAGCAGCAGCCTACAGTTTTCGCAGTTTTTGCTGCAATATCTGGATTAATTCCCACCCATCTGCGCTCTGTCGTCCATGGAACGCGTGTTAAGTTGATGTACAATTTTAATTGAAGAATTTGAATTGAAGGTCAGCGACCATCTAGTTGTCAAGGTAACAGGAGTTGAATATTGACGTTAACCTGCGGAGCCATTAAAGTCCTTAGATGTATAAAGATAAAGCGATTGGCCGCCATTTTATGTGCGCGCCAAATTCAAAATCGAAAGAACTTTTGCAAGCGAAGTAAAATTTGATTAAATAATTATAGTATTTGGGAACCTCAGCAAAGATCGGCCGACAAGGTATTTAACAATAATACGAGTAATAAATAAATAAATCCTTTTAACTTTGAATATTAAGCATCCGCGATGCAAATACAAAGTGATAAAAATTTCAGGTGCTCAATATATCTCGGGAATGGAATTGCAAGCAAAATAAAGTATGATTGAATTTTTGCTAATCTAGAAATGTTTTTCTCGTATCATCACTTATTAAAAAACAATTGTTTTGGTCAATTGCTTCGCAGGTTCACTTTTAATAAATGATACAAAAATCACCTTAATAAATGATAATAATAAAAATTTAAACACAATGGTCCCTAAACCTATAATAAGTATATAGTAAAATTAAGCTTTAAATTTCAGTATATTCTCATGTAAATTAACTATTTTTATTTAGAATATTTAAATCCTAAACTTAAAATAAGCACATACTAAAATTAACATTTAAATTTCAGTATATTCCCATTTATAATTAGCTATTTTTATTTAGAATATTTAAATCCTAAGTCTATAATAGGTATATATTGAAATTAAGCTTTAAATTTCAATATATCCTTATGTATTTATCTTTCAATGTACTTAAATTTTAATGTATGTCTTATATAAATCAGCTATTTTTGTTTAGAATATTTAAATCCTAAACCTATAATAAGCATGTATTGAAATTAAGCTTTAAATTTTAATGTGTTCTTATAAAAATTAGCTATTTTTATTTAGAATATTTAAATCCTAAACCTATAATAAGTATACGAAATTAAGCTTGAAATTTCAGCACATATATTCTTATATAAATTAGCTATTTTTATTTATAATATTTAAATCCTAAACGTACAATAACTATATATTGAAATTAAGCTTTATATATCAGTATACTCTTATATAAATTAGCTGCTTTTATTTAGAATATTTAAATTGTAAACCTATAATAAGTATATATTAAAATTAAGTTTTAAATTTTAATACATTCTCATATAAATTAACTATTTTTGTTTAGAATATTTAAATCCTAAACCTATAATAAGTGTATATTGAAATCAAGCTTTCAATTTCAATGTATTCTATTTTTGTTTACACTATTTAAATTCTAAACCTATAATAAGCGTATATTGTTGAAATTAAGTTTTAAATTTCTCTGTGTTATATAAATTAGCATTTTTTATTTAGAATATTTAAATCCTAAACCTATAATAAGTATAAATTGACATTAAGCTTTACATTTCAGTATATTCTTATATAAATTAGCTTATATAAATCACTTTTATTTAGAATATTTAAATCCTAAACCCATAATAAGTATGTATTGAAATTAAGCTTTAAATTTCAATGTATTTTTATATAAATTAGCTATTTTTATTTAGAATATTTAAATCGTAAACCTATAATAAGTATACATTGAAATTAAGCTTTAAATTTCAGTATATTTTTATATAAATTGACTATTTTTATTTGGAATATTTAAATCCTAAAGCTATAATAAGTATACAATGAAATTGAGCTTTAAACTTCAATATAACTTATAATCCATAATATTTTAATAATTTAAATATTTTAATTACATTTAAATATTTATTATTATTACTACTACCGCAATACAACGATGACAAAGAATACAGTAATAAATTGTCAGAAACTACTAAATATGATTAATTGCAATATATACTTACTATAGATTTAGGATTTAAATATTCTAAATAAAAATAGCTAATTATATATAGAAATATACTGAAATTTAGAGCTTAATTTTAGTATATGCTTATTATAGGTTTAGGATTTAAATATTCTAAATAAAAATAATTAATTTATATAAGAATATACTGAAATTTAACGCTTAATTTCAATATATTCTTATTATAGGTTTAGGATTTAAATATTCTAAATAAAAATAGCTAATTTATATGAGAATACATTGAAATTTAAAGCTTAATTTCAATATATACTTATTATAGGTCCAGGATTTAAATATTCTAAATAAAAATAGCTAATTTATATAAGAATACATTGAAATTTAAAGCTTAATTTTAGTATATGCTTATTATAGGTTTAGGATTTCAATATTCTAAATAAAAATAGATAATTTATATTTATAAGAATATACTGAAATTTAAAGCTTTAATTTCAGTATATTCTCATATAAATTAGCTATTATTGTTTAGAATATTTCAATTCTAAACCTATAATAAGCGTATAGTGTTGAAATTAAGCTTTAAATTTATTATATAAATTAGCTATTTTTATTTAGAATACTTAAATCCTAAACCCATAATAAGTATACATTGAAATTAAGCTTTAAATTTCAGTACATGTATTCTTCTATAAAGTAACTATTTTTGTCTAGAATATTAAAATCGTAAACCTACAATAAGTATGTAATCAAATCAAGCTTTAAATTTCAATACATTCTCATAAAAATTAACTATTTTTGTTTAGAATATTTAAATCCTAAATAAGCGTATATTGAAGTTAAGCTTTAAATTTCAATGTATTCTTATATAAATTAGTTATTTTTATTTAGAATATTTATATCCTAAACCTATAATAAGGATATACTAAAATTAAGCTTTAAACTTCAATATATTCTCATTTAAATTACCTATTTTTGTTTAGAATATTTAAATCCTAAACCTATAATAAGTGTATATTGAAATTAAGCTTTAAATTTCATTGTGTTTTTAAATAAATTAGCTATTTTTATTTAGAATATTTAAATCCTAAACCTATATACCTAGTATACATTACTACTATAAACCTAGTATACATTGAAATTAAGTTTTAAACTTCAGTACATACATTCTTATATAAATTAGCTACTAGCTATACTTTTATTTAGAATATTTATACCGTAAACCTATATTAAGTATATATTGAAATTAAGCTTTAAGTTTCAATGTATTCTTATATAAATTAGTTATTTTTATTTAGAATATTTAAATCCTAAACCTATAATAAGCGTATTCTAAAATTAAGCTTTAAATTTCAATATATTCTCATATAAATCAACTATTTTTGTTTAGAATATTTCAATTCTAAACCTACAATAAGCATATATTGAAATTATGCTTTGAATTTCAATGTGTTCTTAAATAAATTAGCTATTTTTATTTAGGATATTTAAATCCTAAACCTATAATAAGTATATATTGAAATTAAGCTTTAAATTTCAGTACATATATTCTTATAAATTAGCTACTTTTATTTAGAATATTTAAATCGTAAACCTATAATAAGTATGTATTGAAATTAAGCTTTAAATTTCAATATATTCTCATATAGATTAACTATTTTTATTTAAAATATTTAAATCCTAAACCTATAATAGGCATTTATTGAAATTAAGGTTTAAGTTTCAGTATATTCTTGTATAAATTAATTATTTTGATTTAGAATATTTAAATCCTAAAACTATAATAGGTACATACTGAAATTAAGCTTTAATTGTCAGTATATTTTTATATAAATTAAGTATTTTTATTTGGAATATTTAAATCCTAATACTATAATAAATTACATTGAAATCAAGCTTTAAATTTCAATAAAATTTATAAACAATAATATTTTAGTAATTTAAATATTTTAATTGAATTATTATTATTACTGTTACCGTAATACAACGAACAAAGAACATAAATTGTCAGGAGCGACCAAATATGATTTTAAATTAAGGCAAGCAATTTTCAATGATGTCCATCATTTTTAAAGTTGCGTAGCCTAAACCTCCAAGCTGAAAATTTTAAGATTACATTTTTCTTTTTCGTACGTGTTTATTTATATCAACGTTAAAATTTGGAGTATGACTAAGATAATTAAAAATATTTTAAGTAAGCATTGATTAATTAATGAATCAATTATAAAATATTTAACAAACATCTGTGCAAACTAATAAAAAGGCAGTTTAAATGGTAAGTATCCGCTCTTTTTGTGTGGACGAAAACCAAAATTCATTTATTAGCATGTTTTTAAAAATTAGTTTGTGCCAAAATAAACATACTTAGCTAACATCAAGCGTCGTCAGTGATACGAATATAAAATGATAAAAGTGCAGGAATTAAACCAATAGTTAACAAAGAGATAAATAGAAATCAAAACCACGGCTTCATAGTTGATTATTTTAGAAGAGAAGAACGAAATCTGACTGGAAGCAGGAGCACTTGCTTACTTTGGTGGGTGAATGTAGTGATACCTGACAACAGTGATGGCTCTGACGATAATTATGTTTCACATAACGAGGCAGCCGATGCTACCGAATACTCGGAAATAGATCGCACAGAAGAGAACGAGATGATTGAGCAATATAAGAGCTATAATTCAGATAACGACAATCCCGAAAGTAATGGCGAGAATGGCGAGGAAGGCGATATAGCACCGACGGAGGTTGATAACAGTGTTGGGTTGGATTGTTAAATTGAGTGGCAGAAAGGAAGATTGAGTAGTAGAAAGAAATTCGTGAATAGGAAAATATAGCCTTGTGGCTTCACCAAATGCCTTAGCATAAAAAAAGCCAAAAAAAGGGTGGGCTTGAGCAATCTTATCAATTGCTGCTAGAAAATGACACGTTCCATTTGATTTTCACCAACGAGATGGGCGACATAATTGTTCCGGAAACAAACCGCAAAGTGTTTACACTGCCATGAACGCGAAGAATTCTACCTGCAAACTAATACTGATAACAGCTGATATCATTTCAATAAGATTTAAATATTTAATTTTTATTTAAAACCTAAGATTTAAATATTCTTCAGAATATTTTCTTGATTTTAACGTATTTAAAATTTTAGCATAATTAAAATAAAGCAACTGATATTTTGCACGCGAAGACGCTAATGTCCCAAAATTATTCGACCATTTTTTTTTAATGCTGGCTTTAAAGTACTTCTAGGATCAAAGATCTTTATGGATGTAAAAATAAGCTTCCTTCACGAGGTGGACCTTGGCCTGCCGAGCCATATACATTTTAATAACGTCACGCTATTTGTAGATGTTGGGTGGAGCTTATCGCTGGTACCGTCTGCGGCTACCTTCGCCAAAGCAAACAGTGGTAAGTCCGCGTAAGCACCTTATCCCGGGCAATTCGAGACGCAAAGCTCGACTTTAAAAGCGCACCGTGTGTACGTACGTACGGCAACGCGATGCCTACGTACACGGTGTGTGTACAGCCTCGGCGCGAACACAAATCACGCAAACAAATGGCCCGTCCGTAACGACCCATTTAATTTTGATTATGGCCATATATCGGCCGGGGCGCGATATCAATCTGCGGTCCCGAGAATTATAGATCAGGAGGACGGACCGGCGAGAGAGAAGAAGAAGAAGAAGCCCGACCGCGGCGATTCTATCCGCAGAGGGCGCCTACCGTATACCAGATTTCCACGGCGTGGCCATTGAATGGCGGTGCGACGGTAGGCGGTTGATTATCGCTTTTGTAATGGAATAAAATCAATATCGTAATTGTATTTATTGTGCCAGTAAAGCGCTGGCCCCGCCGCGTATCTCCCCGTACAATGCTATCTGATGATCGTAAGAAATCGTACGGGCACATGGGGCCGACATGTGTACGCTGTTTGTAGAGTTATTTGCGTTATTCGTTTATTTCTCGCAACCGAATGTTACTGCGTGAAAAACACCTGAACCTAACAACACATAATGCATATATTAATTCTACTTATCAATATTCAAAATAAATTAATGCATAGATCAAGTAAGTAGATCTAGATTGCTTCATAAAGAGACATTATGTGAAAGAGTAAGGGGCGAGAAGCGTTAGACCAGGTCTTGAGCGTCGAAAGTGACGGCATGCGCAGAAAGGCGGAAAAGTAGACCCTCTTGTAGCACACCCTTGTCTCTTCCCACCTTACCCTTCCATTTCTCGCTTCGAGAAGTTCCGATTTGTCTCGAACACTCTAGACGCCGTCTGCGTGGCGTGCATAAATGCTGCATCTCGGTCAGTTCCAGCCAGTCTCAGTCGAGTCGATTTTTCTACCTCTACCGTGAATGTGTGTGTTGTAATTTGCGTGTTATCTGCAATTCACGATATTCGAGTAGCAGTAGAATTATACAGTGTATGTATACAGAATCATGGATAAATTTTTATGAGGGCGTAAGCGAGCATTAGACGATAGTGAAGCATCAACAAGTGCACAGACGACAGTGGTTCCGAAGATAAAATCAAGAAAATATTTTCAGGAATATTTAAATTTTGGGTTTACCAGCACTGAAGTAAGTGGAGAAGAAAGGCGCCTGTGTGTGTGTGTCATTTGCTCAAAAATTTTGGCAGCAGACAGCACGAAATAATAAACTTAAACGACTTTTGGAAACTTTCATATCAAGTTTCATATCAAATAGCCAGATGTAACAACCCTCACACCATTGGTGAAGAGCTTATTCTGCCAGCTGCAATTTAGATTGTAGAAACTATGTTTGGAGGTAATTTTACCAAACAATTGCAGTCCATGCCTCTATCAAATGATACTGTTGCCCGTCGAATTGGTGATATAGCTGAAGATGTACAGCATCAGCTTTTCGGAAAGTTGCGTGACAATTTGTTTTCAATTCAGCTTGATGAGGCAACAGATAGCAATAAAGATACCCATTTAATTGCCTATGTTCGATTTTGTGATGGTATTTCAGCAGTAGAAGAACTACTATTATGCAAACCAATAGAACTCAAAGCAACAGAATTGCATTATTTTCTATCTAAACGAGGCAAATATAGAGTGGAAAAATTGCGTCGGAATATGCACCAATGGTGTTCGCACAATGTCTGAAAGACTTCAAAGTGAAGCACTTGTGAAACAAAAATCTCCACATTGTATCTGGACACATTGCATGATCCACAGAGAAGCTCCGGCTTCCAAAGAAATGAGGTCTGAATACTGTGCTAACGACGGTGGTAACCGTAGTAAATGATATAAAAATGAGACCCCTGAAATCACGAATCTTTTCTGCACTTTGTGAAGACATGGGTACATTCAGCGTTACTATTTTATTGCGAGTCAAGATGGTTATCACGTGGGAGCTTTTTGCAACGTGTTTATGAATTAAGAGATGAAATCGCCATTTTTCTAGAAGAGGAAAAACGACCGGAAGTCGAGGAGTTTCGAGATGATTTATTTATGATGAAATTCAGCTACTTGGTCGACATATTCGATAAATTAAATACCTTGAATCTTCATCTCCAAGGAGCAAACACACATATGTTGGATACGAGAGATAAAGTTAATGCTTTTTGTAGAAAACTGGGAAATTGTGGAGCAGAAATGTAAAGCAAAAAAAAACTAGAAATGTTTGCAATTGTGGATGAAAGTGTTAAAATAGTAAAAACTTACAAGACTGAAGAACAACACGTGGAAGTTGTTTTTGTAACCATTGAAAATCATTTAACCATGCTGGCAAAGAATTTTAAAAAGTATTTTCTTGCTGACTTCAACTTGATAGCAAGTTATGAATGGGTTAGAGCCCCATTTCAAAATATTCCCGAAGGTCTCTCAACTGCTGAAGAAGAAAACTTTATACACTTCACGAAATCAAAAGACGATTTAGTAATAAATCACTCTTTGAATTTTGGACAAGGTTGATGATGAGTTTTCTGCACTGAAAACAAGAGCATTTCGTATACTGTTACAATTTTCAACATCCTACCTTAGCGAACCCGGTTTTCCTGCGGTGGCTGCTTTGAAGACAAAATATAGATCTCAGCTAAATATAGAAAGAGAGCTTAAAGTGTCAATTTCTAATATTAAACCTTCTTTCGAAAAACTTTTCTCTACAAGACAGGCCCAAGGGAGTCACTAATAAGTATTAATCTTGTTTTTTATTTAATATTGATAAGTTAATTATTAAATACATTGTGCAGTACTGATACAATCCTATTTATAAGTGTATTGTATCAGTGTAAACGTGTATTTTATTTTTTATTATGTCAGAATGTATTTTATTGCTTTTCTTTCAGTAAATTAAATAAATTTTGTAATAATATTTTTTCTCATTTTTTCTCGATATATTTTTTCTCATTTTTTTTCCATATACTCGCGCCCCCATTTAGTTTTATCACGCCCCCCTAGGGGGCGCGCCCCACAGATTGAGAATCGCTGAATTACCTAATCTTTATTAATTTTTAGAAATTAATCGAAATGTAATCAAAGTAACTAAATTTAAATGAGACGAACACTGAAAATCGGAGCGGATACTCCACCCTGGTAGACAGAGCGATAGCTCGGTCTACCAGGTACTTAATTTTAACTACCACTTCATTTATTACACCGAGATTTTGTTCTAGGTTTTTACAAATAATTCCATTATTTGATTTGTTCCAATTGCCTGTCGCCAATGTTATATTCTATTAACACCATTAATGCTAAAGAGACTTAAGACCTAATGGTACTTAGGATGTAGCGTTGTTTTAAACCTAAATTATATTTAATTTGTTCTGAACTTTCATTTCTTATTCGCACATAGCGTTTTCGACTTTTTATGTTTTCAATAGGTTCCTTTTCTTTAGTATGTTCCAGATAGCTTTTTATTCTATCGAAGGCTTTTACCAACGCTAAAAAAGAAGGCACATATGTAGTTCCATTCCTGTTCTTATTGATTTCTTGCTTATTTGTCTTATTGTAAAGATATGGTCTCGTGTGCCCCTATTTTTCTAATCTGCATTGAGTCTTCTCTATCTGACTTTCAACTTGCTCTCTTAAGCTTGTTGCCAAAATTCTTGCATATATCTTTCCCACCGCACTTATTCGTGTTATGCCTCTGTAATTCTTGCTTTCTTCATCATTCCAAGTATATTGGGTTGATTACCTCAGTCTTATTTTCTCTTTTCTAACCTATTATCTTCAGCAATTCCTCTGTTTCTATTATTGGAAGATTGGAAGTTAATAAAAAATAAATAAATTACTAAATTAAAGAAACTGCAGGAAATACTCCAGGAAACTACCAAAGGTTTTGGGGTGCTGTAAACCCATGTCTTAAAATGTCGTCGTAACAAATAGTCCTTTAGCGTAGAAGCAGCTATTTGAAAAAACCCGTCAGCTTTTTCTGTAAAACTTCATCCATAAACAAAATTTCGTTGTCTAATAAGGGATTTTCAGCAACCTTTTGGAGAAACAATTGGCAGAAATTCATACGTAATTAGATCTTCCAATGAAGTAGGGGCTCTGCCCATTGATCATAATTTTATAAAAATGAATAATCATAGGTAAACAATTCTTCCGTGGAGAATGTGAGATATACATATTTAAATTATTCGCAACTTTTCTCTGTATTTATTTTTGTTTTTTTTTCTCAACTGTACAATACGTAAATACATTTTATTTTTTTAACCGAAAACCGATCGTCAGACGAAATTAAGTCAAGAGACCATTTTCAAGGGCCATGTTACCGCGAATGCCACTGGTAGAAGAAGAACAAACCTTTTTACTGAAAAAAATGCCTAGATATACCACTAAATCTACTAAAATTTAGAAATAAACTGGACTCGGACATAAAAAAACGATTTTTGTTCCACTTCCAACACCCTGTGTCTCAAAAATACAGCGGTTGTAGACCTACGTTGATATAAACTTCTTCACCATTCCATTCGATTACGTCATTCCAAATTATCAACCGCTGCGAAACATCCATACTTGAATCTGTGTGAGAATCATTCGGCAACGGTTTGTTATTATCGCTTATAACATACCAGAAGTATACAGGATGATAATCAGAAAATTATCAGTCTAAATTATTCGAAAATTAACAAAGGTGTCAAAGCGCGCTTTCGGGAGGTCATATGATAGTAAGGGGGACCTTGAATCGCATTAAAATCGTAACTGGCGCTCAGGGATCAAAAAGTAATCATCAGGTACTTTACACCTGCAAGAAATATTAAAATCGATCAATTCGTTTGAGAATAATATGGGCTGACGTGAAATTATTTAAATTTGCAAATGAAATATCTATTTTTATATCATTTCTAATCATTTTAGGCAAAAAGCTTCAAATAAATGTTGCATCGTTTCAGTTCAAATTTCTTCTAGAAGTATTTTCACCTATATAGGATGTGCCATTTCTTCTCGACGCAATGCAACTTCAGTTTTATTAATGGAACACCCTGATATATTATTACATTTTTGGGTTCCTTCTGGAATTTATGGTCCATTTTATTAAACATACATTTAGGCAAAGACACACCGTTTAGGAGTTATTGGACATTTTTATAGTAGCAGCCCCTAGTAGCTCGAATTTTTGGTCAATCCCTTGCAACCTAACAACTGTCCCTAGCAACCTAACAACCTGACTTTGTCGAGTGTCAAATTTCGATGCATTTCATCTTGTGTATAGCTCATTGAAAGTATCGAGACCCTCTCAGTTAGCTGACAGAAAGTCGTGTGAGTGAGCCACACCAGTTGATTATTTAATCAAATGTTCAAAATGATGTCCAATATTTTGTAAACAGTAATGGAAACGGTTTCCAAATTTAATTCTAACATTTTCAAACGTTTCCCTACTTATTACTCTACATTTTCTTGTAAACTGCCGAAGATCTTGAATTATTGGAGACTGTGTTTTGTACTCTGACGCAAACTCCGGGTCGGTTTTAATAATTTATTGAAATAAATTATAAATATTCAAAATAACGAAATAAACGGTTCTTTCTTCGGTCTCGGGCGCCAGATTTGGTGAGTTTTCTCTCAACGGTCCGTCTCCACGGCTTCGGGGACGTTCCGGGCGACTTCAGTGAAGTCGCCGGTCTTCTATTTCCGGAGTCAGTGGTTTTGCAATATTAAGCAAGCATAACGGTCAAGCGTGCAGGCAAGGAAAATGCAAACATGTAAAAACCCAAAGCGGGCAGAACCATTACCAAGCAGGAGAATAGCTATCTTTAGCAAAGCTATTTAATTAGACAAAATAACAATACCGATGCGCCTGCCTCCCAAAATTACTGGGTTATGGTTTGTGCGGTAAAATTTATAACTACCACTATCTGATAGACAATGATAGATTGTACAGGTAAGGATACAAACTAGACCAGGACGGAAATAAATGAATGGACGGGACTAGACTGTCCCGTCTAGATACAAACTAGACTGTACGGCAGTATCTCAATACAGACTAGAAAAGGATGGAGCTAAACTGCACGGCAGTATCTCAATGCAGACTAAAAAGAAGGGCGGAGCTTGACTGTACGGCAGTATCTCAATACAGACTAGGAAAAGGACGGAGCTAGACTGTACGGCAGCATTTCAATACAGACTAGAAAAGGACGGAGCTAGACTGCATGGCAGTATCTTAATGGAGGCTAGGAAAAGGGCGGAGCTAGGATGGTAACAAGGACGCACAATCTGGTCGGGGCGCACCAGCGGGCCGTCGAAGAAAGAAGGGAACCCTTCTTTCTTCGGGCTGGTCCGCTTGACTAGTTCTCTGGTTAGGCTGGTTCTAATCGTAGCACAATAACTGAACTCTCGAGTCTCGGCATGCACCTTATATAGCGGTCGGCGCGCTGGAGTATCGAAAACGGCCCGGTGGGACTTTGTTGCGCGCGCTCACAGTCTCGCTTTGCTCGGCGATACTGAGTCCAAAGGTCTCGCGTCTCGGCAACTTGTTTTGGTGCGGCGGCAATTCGAAAATTTAAACTTTTATGGCGTAACGAAAAATCACTTCGTTACAGCACACTACTGACTTCAGGGAACCGCAAAGATAAACATCTAAGGGCGTTCTATTGGAAATCTTCCAATTTACTGTCCAGAAAACTTTTCATTTAAGTATTTGCGGATTGCTAGGACATAGTGTGGTGGAGCCTCATCTTGTGAAAATGAATGAGGTTTTCATTCATATTCATATTTCCGTCAATATTTTGTTGGGTCTCTAATTCATCTAAGAATTGGATTGAATAATAAGAGGTTTAATGGGCCCGTAGGGGCCTCAGTGTAACGATAAATACCGAACCCCTCATCTCCAGAAGAGGTTTAATTATAGTGTCTAATATCCTATGTAATTATTTCTGTCATTATTTATTGACGAAAACCTGTCAATAAATACTGGTCCGATAATACTCTCACCTAATATGCCCGCAAAATGTTTTGGGGCTGTTGGTTGTAACCTTCTGCAAAAATGTGTAGATTTACGTCAGTCCGTACCGACAATTATGTTTATTAACTATGTCGTTGAGATAAAATGTACACTCATCACTGTAGCAAATATTTTTTAATAATTGCGGTCTAGTTTAAATTCTTTGCACCGTTTGTTTACAAAATTCATACAATTTCAAGATCTTACGTATATATTAGCGTGATATGCCAGTTGTGGTGGTCGCTTAACGCAGAGTCAATGTTGGAGCCATTGCAAAATGACCCAATACTTCAAGTTGAGCTGCTTCGTTCACTATTTTTTCAGTTCTTTTTTTGTTCGCCACTTGTCCCGTTTCTCCAAATTTGGGATTAGGTGGCGGACGTAGGAGTGATTAGTATTTTTCTCAGGGTATCTGATATTAAAAGTAGCAGCTGTTTTCGATGCACAACTGCCATCAGCTCCGCAGATGAAAATAGTTTCAACCTTTTCAGCGCGTGTAAACCATCATCGTATGATGAATTGAATAAAAAAAAGTTATATTTAAAAAAGACTATTGTGGTAACATATGTTTCGAAAACTCGGTTTTTAGATCACCTGCCATTTCCACCTTTATTACTTCAAAAATCCTAAACTTCTCTCCCTGAAACAGAAAACCAGGGAATACCGGGGTTGTAAATTTCGGCATTTACTAATTAGTAAGAAAAGCTTTGTTTATAATAAGCTACTTGGTTGTTCCCAAAGACTCACTGGAAATGGCTGCGATCTCTTTGAATTGGTGCTAATCCTTCCCATGTTCAAATATTTGGTTGTGAAGCAGTAGCCAAATATTTCGCTACACCTAATGTTCGTCTAAACCAGCAAAATAAAGATTGGATGTAAGCTATCATTGGGGATTTGATTAATAAATCAAAATTTCTCGGACATGATGGTATGATGTCATTATTGGCACTTACTGGATTATTAGTTAATAATCTAACTACTGGACATTATTAAGTTACTGCCAACTTTGAATGTGGTTGTGAGACTATTTTGTTATGTGTTTAATTATTCTTTAGAAACGTTAACTTTCCCCTCGGAATGGAAGCTCAGCAGCTACAGCGATAACACTGGTCCGTAATTTTTCAACTTTTTTCTGTTGTTTTCAAATGAATAGGTGTATCTGAATGGATTTTTTGCAGATTCCGAAAATGACCTCCAAAATTCCGTATCACGTCACGTTTTTTCACAAATGACGAAAATGTGAAAATTTGAAAAAACGTGTTTTTTTTAATGATATTGCTATATGGCAACGTTGGTAACGTGTGAAAATGTTCTCTGGAGGGGTGCACGGAATAGATAAATATGAATACATATTCAAAAGCAAATATACCTAACATTTGCCACTAGGCTCCCCTCCAAACTTCTTCTTTTTTTACTGTCCTCGGTGAGCGTTCGTACAATCTCTGTTCAACATCGAACAATAGTCGGCCATCATATATACAGTTTACTTTCCTTGGTATCTCTTTTAATATCCCATCACTTTAATATCCTGATGGAAACGGTTGCCATGTTCCGAAAAATCACTAAGATTTATTTTTTAATGAGCGGCGAAACGTCAACGGAGAGTTTCTTCACAGACGCGGCGATCACCGGAAAGCGAAAAAATATGAACATCGGCCGCGAAAGCCTACAACAACGATCAGTAAGATTGTTAGGAAAGAAATTTGGATGAGCATGAAGAAAGTGAACTTTGGCGCTAAAAGTGTTGTAATTTTCAGCTTTCGTGTTCCCCAAAAAGTTGTTTACCACATTTTTGAATGCAATCCATACTCGCAGTTTGCACTCACTCATGGTTTCCTCGAAGATGTTGTCTGCCATTAAGTTTCGTATTTGAGGGCCTATAAAAATGCCAGCTTTAGTTTCGCAGACGCCATTGATGGAAACTAAAAGCATTTAGTCCTTACTTAAAGCTGCCACGAATTGCTTCATTAAGCCAAGTTTGATGTGTAAAGGTAGCAACAGTATTTTCGGGGGATCAACCAGTGGAAGTAAAACAATGTTTTTTTCGCCAGGTGTGAATGTACTTCTGACTGGCCATTGCTGCCGTACCCAATGTTCCGTCCTTGCTCTGGGGTCCCATTCACACAAAAAGCAAGGAAATTTTAGTGTCTGCTTTTTGGCCGAGCAATATTCCAATCAGCTTGAAATCCCCACACATAAACCATTCATGTAATTTTTTTCTCGTATGTCTCTTTCAAAGTCACACAATATGCTACTGGAATGGATGAATGTATGTTAGTATTGTGTAATAAAACACTTTTTAAACTGGATTGCTCGATTTGGCATCGTATAACCTCCACTGTCCTGAATGGTAGTTAATGTTGAAGTATTTCATGACTGCCGGAATATCTCGACAATATACCAAACC